>VDFB02159145.1:0-82194 GCA_007258455.2 Sequoia sempervirens | reverse complement strand
TCATGGAGGTATGACTATTTTTACTGTGAAAATAAGATGTAAACCTATCATTATGTATGTGGAAATTGTTGTTTGGAACCTTCTCCTTTGTGAGAAAGCATGATTTGATAAAAGTGGATGATCCTAGTTGATAGGATATTTTGGCCTTATCATTCATCATGCTCAACTCTTCTTGATCATTCAGGATATCAATTTGATCCATGGTAGCTTTTGTATCTTCTTCTTTAACTTGATCTATAATAGCTTCTTTATATTCTTCTTTGATTTTATTCATGTCATTTGTTTGATTATCTGTGTCCAAAGGAGGCAAGTGTCTTTGAAGACCTCTTGTAACTAGATTGTAGATAAAAGGGTCTATGATCTTCAATTCTACCATCGTCGTTTGTTTTGGGATGCTTAGATTCACTAGATTTAGGTTGGTCATTCATTGTGAGTAATGATATGTCAAAATCAGGAGGCATTTTGATTCCTTTGTCAATAAGAGCCTTGAAGTATTGTTGTGGGTTACATTTGACCACCTCTGTAAGAAGTTTAGTGAATCTATTATCATTAAGAGCTTCGTTTATAGTGGATTGGGTTATTTCTTTGTCCTCAATTTCACTTGTTTCACTAGTTGCAACACTAATGTGATCTTCCCCATCAAAGTCTTTTCCCCAAGGGTTCCCTTCTTAAAACATTTTTTCTCCTGTTCTAGGGGTCATATGTGATTGTTTTGATCTTCAATCTAAGGTAAGATAATGTATGAGACCTAGGACTAGGAAGCAATAAAAGGATATGATTCTAAGATGTGATATGAAAATGGTATGGTATGATATGACAATCTAAGAATGCAAGAGCTCAAAGGCAACTCTAGGTCCAAAGTTGGTTATGATGTAAAGGCTTTACTTGTGTTATAATGGATAGACACAAGGACCAATGATCAAGAGAGGGTATGTAGGAGATGATGAACTCCAAAAGGATTGCCCTACTCAAGGATAATGGTATATTCCCTAACTTAAGGATGATGAGCCTCAAGTGATGTAGGTGATAGATAGCCAATGGTTTGATTTCAAGACCCAGGAAGAGTAGTCTAAGTGCAAGCTAAAAGCTTGTTTGAGCAATAATGGATATGCAAGGGTGGAGGATATGCAAGGAATAGGTGGAATGCAAGGATTGAAAAATCAGAACTGAAGGATGATGCCCCCAAGAGATTTTAGTGATAGGTTCATGTTGGATGTGTTGGGTTGTTTGGTCTTTTGGGGTTTGCAAAGTTTGAAATGTTGCAAATTACTAAGTGTGATGTTTGTTTGAGAGTTATTTTTGAACACACACACAAGACATAGCAGACATAATGTTTTTTCAGTTTGTTCTTGATTCAAGATGAAAATAATCATGCATAATCCTAGGGTTGGCAAGGACAATATTCGTTGAGTTCCCACTTGGATTCTCTAGCTACGCTTATTCTTAGCGGATGACTTAGAAGCTTCGCCACACTGACTACCCCTTACACAACACTCACTTCTTGAGTCAACCAAGCTTTGAGTTCTCATGAATCTCCCATGACAAACTCTTCATCTCTACTAAGAACCGCAAGATGTGGGACAGCTTCAAAGGTCCGACCTCTTGCACCATCAAATAGAGGGATTTTGGCAACTACAACAAGAGGTGTCTAGTGAGGGCATCCGTTGAAGTGGTTATACATGTGGCAAGATTAGCTCTGATAAGGAGGATTCCCAACCCACAAAGGTTATGCTCTAGACAAGGTTTATGGGGATTCACTTGTTGGCATAACACATCCACACTCGTGGTACTTGAAATTTCCTCAAGCACCCATTTTATATACCGGTTGAAAGTAGCTTGGCTTTAGCTTGTTATTGGTTGGGTCGTTGCCTTAGGGTGAGTAATTTTTCCCACCAAGGCAGGCCCTCTAAAGGATTAAACACATACAAAGACGATGGGTCTGGTTTCTGATCACTAAGTTCGCACAAGGTGAGAGCATACTCCCTACCATCTCAAGCATAACAAATAGTGTTCATTCATCCCCTAGTTAAATCTATATCCAGTAGAAAACAATTATTCATTTTAAAACACCAATTGAAATGTGTTCTAAGCCAAAAGACAATCGGTTTCAAAATAAAAAGTCTTTGGCCAAACGTCCTGCAAAACCACAAATTAGTAGTTTTTCAATATTAGTCTTTGATAGTCGATAGTTACACCACTTGTTAGTCCAAGCGTTAGCTCAAAATATTCATAGTAAAACACAATGAAAATATAAGCATGAACATTAAATAATCTAGCAATGAACATATAAGCATCAAAAACAAAAAATAAATTAAAGAAAATTACCAAATCTTTTGTTTTAGATGCTTGATTTTCCTATTCAACTAGATAGCCTCTAACAAATGCAAATGATTAGAAAAGTATAAATTGTTCAGTATTAAATGCTCAATGATTTAAGAGCAAAAATTAAATCATAAAATTTTATTTAAAAAAAAAGAAGAAATAGTTACTTCATTAAAAAGTGGAGAAAAAATGGAAAAAAAACCTAAAAAATAGACTAATAAAAGTTGACTTAAATAGTTATTTCAATAAAATTGGATGAAAAATGGGAGAAATCTAAAAAACAAATTCAAAAAATTAGAAAGTCAGCCATTTATGTTTCAGTAGAAATTGGATGAAAATGGGAAGAAATTTGATGAAAATGGAAACAATAAAAAAACAAATTTGAAAAAATCAGTGTTTCAGCCGAATACGATCCGACCAAATAGTATTCAGCCGAATATGGTTCGGCCGGACACTATTTGGCTGACTAGGATTCGGCCAAATCCTATTCGACCGAATATATCCACATGGCAGGTGACATGGCAGCAAAGTCACCATTTTCTCAAATTTCCAGAAATTTTCAACTTTTATTGAATATTTCTTCAATCAAAATTATTTAAAAATAAAAAATAAAAATATCGTTTTGTAGAGCTCATAGTGTTGAATCCAAATATATATATATATATATATATATATATATATTGATTAGTTTTAGTAAATAAATATTTTAAAATATTGCAAGTAGGTTGTTCAAAGTCAAAAAAGAGGCTCATTTGAAATTAAATAAAAAATAGTAAATAATCATAAAACAAATTATAAAATATATGATGCCCTAGAGGAGACAATCCTCTTCAAAAGGGTATTTTTTTTTGAAAATGAAAAAAAAAAGTTGACGTCAACTGAAAAGTATCAAATTCGGGTTAGTTTGACTTTAAAATGTTATTACGAGAAAAATATACATCCAAATTTTAAATTTTTTTCCATGCCCTAGATATTGAAGTCAACTATCTGGGGAAAAAAAATCAGGAGAAAATATTATTTTTTTCTATTTGTTTCTTAACGTCAATTGAACATCACTTTTTCTTGAAATTTTTAGCATAACGAAATCTGCTTTTAAATTGATTAAAAAAAATCAATTTTTTTTTTTTTAAATTTGAAAAATAACAAGAACAAACTTCAACAAAAGTTCTACATTTTATTAGTTTACATCATTTTTAAATTCAAAACATAAATACCACTTTTATGTGGTTGAAGTTGAGAACTTTTTCTCATGTTGGCCGATTCCTTTATAAAATGTGACACAGGTTTGTACTTTTACCCGAAGATGTATACTGATGTGTTCAATTGTCAATCCAAACTTTAGAGATATATACACAATGGATATATATAATAAGAAAAGGTAAGATTGAAAATTGGGATTTACAACCAAAGGTAAAAAAAATGAAAGACATGTGAATCATAAATCTAAATGTTTGGAAAACTATCTTGCTAATTGGGGTGTGGATCAAACAAAGGACAGGTTATCTTGACAAAATATGCCACTCGATGGAATGGTATTTATAAAATCTTGAAATCCGATATGGAAAGTTCCAAGAGGAAAGATATGCTTGGGTAAATGGAGATGTAGGTATGTTGTTGTGTTCAATTGGCAATTCAAACATCAAAGATACATACATAGTTTCATAAATATATAGTTATATATATGTATGTATGTATATATATTTATATGTATGTATGTATGTTGAAATGAAGAAAATAGTAGCTCTATGTTTTGGGAGATAGAACTAAAGGGGGATTAGGGCTCCTCCACCAATTTTCTTCAAGTTTCATTCAAGGAAACCTTAGAGATCTCAATCTAGGGATGGGAATGAGGGAAATAGATATGTAATAAGGTTTCCTAGGGGTATTATTAAAGATTAAAAGGGGGTTCACCACCAAGCAAAGGATTGGAAAGAAAGAAATGTAATCATATGCAAACTTAACTATGCAACTCAAGCTATGAAATTGAGAATCAGAAGAATGAGCTGAGAAAGAGCAAAGGGGCACCTAAAAATTTGAAGAATATGAGAACAAGGTCCGAAATCCTAGAAAAATGTCTGTTAATGCACACCAAGACTCATACAACAGTAGGAGCAATCTAGTCCCAGTTTAGGGTTTCAAGCCGGAATCCAGAATCTTGAACTACTAAACCAGGATCTACGAAAAATTCTTGAAATCTGGTATATTGGGACTCATACTCCACAAGTGGTGATTTAGTCCCAGTATCAGGGTTGATCTAAAACTTTGATATCCTCTAGTGTTCTCTTGTAGCTTCTCTCTTGTCAAATCTTCGTGTCTGAAACACTGAATTGCAACCTGTAGATGACTTTCCATGATTTTGCAATGTAGATGACAACTTTGAAAACTTGACAACTTTTCTCCAATCTTGCTCTTTAATGGATCTTCAAACTAGATCTACAAATCACACATCAAAGAGAGGGAAAAAAATGTTGTTTTGTTAGTGGATAGGGGTTTGCCTTGGTCAAACCCCATTTTGGTAATCAAAATTTGAAATGAATATAAATAGAATGAAGGAATGGTGAATGAACAAATAAGCTATGTTGCAACTCACCAAACCCTTAGAATAAAGACTGCAATCTTGTAAGTAATGGCTAGCATGAATGTAAATCTCGACTCTTGATTGTATGTCATGGATTTTGACTTGAATGCTTGCTTGAATCATAAGAACCTACATCACAAATGTTAACTCAAAAACAAGCCTGATACATGATGACTTTGACATGATGCTTGATTCTAGAATAATGCTCAAAAATGCTAGATAATCACTCTTGAATGTTCTTGTAAACTCTTGTAATCATAAACTTTCTATAGGAATGCTCTCATCAATTTTCTAGGAGAAAATATGTGAAATAACCTTGTATTTATACTTGTTTATGCCAAATTTCTCGAAATTACAACACTACAAGTCGACATCAGATCTAGGAGAATAAAATTCTGCCAAGAATTTGAATTCAAAATAGGTACAAGCTAAGCGGGAATCATATGCCATTTGGGGCGTATGAGTCCCAGTAGGCTAGGCTTGGGACAAAATTTTTAAGAAATATTAAGTTCTATGCCAAATTCAAGTTTATGCCTCAAAACTCAGGTGGGACCCATATGCTGAAGGTGGCGTATGAGTCCTAGATCACTAAATATGGGTCATACAAACCAAAATCATTAAATTATGAGTGGTCATTTGATATGTTTCAAGATTATCCTCAAAAAGATGCATTAAATAAGGCTTGTGAATGCAAAAAAAGACCAAATAAGGCATAAAGAAGGCCAATTTTAATAGGGAGGGCCCAAACAAGTGCGAAAATGTAGAGGGATACATTTTTCTACACTACATCTATCCCCCACTTTAGTGAGAGGAGGAACTTGCTTCAAACTCACACTAAAGTAGACAAACTCGCATCAAGAGGGGTCCAAGTGTACCAACGCTAGTAAGATAGAATGACAATGATTAAGAGGGATGACCAAGATCTTATGGAAAACCAACATAGGCACAAAAGAACACACATGAAAATGATGTAAGGGGAAACAACATGGCACAAGCATACACTGCTGAAGACATAAAGAAGAAAGAAAAACAAAAACAAAAAAAGGGGGTGGTTCAAACTTCGACCGTGTATCCCGCATGTTGTGGATCAGATCTAACCTATTTTTCCAAGAATGTTTACAAGTGGAACACGATGTCCACTATGCAAACTAAACACACGTTCACAAGGGCTAGTGGAACCTTAGGTCATCCACTAGGTGAGCCCCCAGTGAGACACATATGCACACAATTGATATGTGCTCACAAAGACAAGCAAGTGGCTATGGGAAGTCACGCCTAAGTTCGGCTCCATTAGTACAACCATACCAAAGCTATATCTCCTGATAAATTTGATATGGCACCACACAACACGACATCAGAGTTCATAAGGCAAGCAAAGCTTCCTATGCTTGACACCCATGAACAAACAAGATGGCTCCACAGACAAACAAAGTGTGTTATGCAATTTGGCCATATAACTGATATTGTAAATGCAAAAGGTAGTGTAAAGTACATTTAAAATAGTTTTACTTAGTTTATGCAAGGTCTTAACTTAGGGAACATTGTTCCTAATGTCTCTAAGAGAGGACCAATCGAAGAATAGAAGATTCACAGCTTAGGGGATGCAGTGTGTCGCATCAAGCCACTAAGAGGAATATAATATGCTAAGAGAGATCATGCTCTTGAAGGACATCACACCCAATGTCACCACAAAGAGAAGGACACATCACATGAAGTAAGAAGACTACACAATGAAACATGAGTTGTAAAAGAATAATGCTAATGTATGCCCCCACTTTAAAGAAATTGCTAAACACCATGCTGTGAGCAATTACTTTAAAGTAGCAAATGATAAATGCTAACAATAAGGAAGAAACCCTAGAGATATCAATCTAAGGATGTAATTAGGAAAAGAGATCTGCAATAAGGTGTCTTAGGGGTGTGATTAAAGACTAAAAGAGGGTTCACCACCAAGCAAAGGCTCGGCAAGAAAGAAATGCAATGATATGCAAACTTAACTATGCAACTCAAGATATGAAATTGAAAATCAGAAGAATGAACTGAGAAAGGATAGAGGGGCGCGTAGAAAATTGAAGAAGCTTAGAACAAGGTCTGAAATCCTAAAAAATCTGAATTTTACACACTGGGACTCATACATCAGTAGGGGTGATTTAGTCATAGTTTAGGGTTTCGGGTCAGAATCTAGAATCTGGAATTGCTAAACCAAGATCTACAAAAAATGCTTGAAATTTGGTATATTGGAACTCATATGCCACAAGGGGAAATTTAGTCCCAGTATTAGGGTTGATTTAAAAATTTGATATCCTCTAATGTTCTCCTATAGCTTCTCTCTTGTCAAATCTTTGAGTCTGAAACACTGAATTGCAACCTATAGATGACTTTCTATGATTTTGCAATGTAGATGACAACTTTTTTCCAATCTTACTCTTTAATGGATCTTCAAACTAGATTTGCAAATCACACATCAAAGAGAGGGAAACAATGTTGTTTTGTTAGCGAATAGGGGTTTTCCTTGGTCAAACCTTGTTTTGGTGGTCAAACCTTGAAATGAAAAGAAATAGAATGAAGGAATGATCAATGAACAAATAAACTATGTTGCAACTCACCAAAACCTTGGAATAAAGGCTGCAATCTTATAAGTAATGACTAGCATGAATATAGATCTTGACTCTTGATAGTATGTTATGGATCTTGACTTGAATGCTTGCTTGAATCATAAGAACCTACATCACAAATGTTAGCTAAAAAACAAACATGATGCATGATGACTTTGACATGATGCTTGATTCTTGAATAATGCTCCAAAATGATTGATAATCACTCTTGAATTCTCTTGAATGCTCTTGTAAACTCTTGTAATTATAAAATTGCTATAAGAATGCTCTCATCAATTTGCTAGGAGAAAATATGCGAAATAACCTTGTATTTATACTTGTTTATGCCAAATTTACCAAAATTACAACACTACAAGCCGACATCAGATCTAGGAGAATAAAATCCCGCCAAGAATTTGAATTCAAAAGAGTTCCAAGCTAAGCGGGACTCCTATGCTAGTTGGGGCGTATGGGTCCTAGTAAGCTAGGCTTAGGACACAAATTTAAATAAATGTTAAGTTCTATGCCAAATTCAAGTTTATGCCCTAAAACTTAGGTGGGACCCATACACCCAAGGTGGCGTATGAGTCCCAAATCACTAAATTTGGGCCATACAAACCAAAATCATTAAATTATGAGTGGTCATTTGATATGTGTTGGGATTATCCTCAAAAAGATGCATTAAATAAGGCTTGTGGATGCAAAATAGGACCAAATAAGGTATAAAGAAGCCCAATTTTAGTTGGAAGGGCCCAAACAAGTGTGAAAATACAAAGGGATCTACATTTTTCTACACTACATATGTATATATATATATTTATGTGTAAATATATTCTTTGTATGTACATAATATAAATATACATGCACACACACACACACACATATATTAATATACATATATACAAAAATGTATACACACACATATATGTATATGTAAATATTTTAAGCTTATGGTGTTCAGTTGGCACTCAAAAATACACAAGTACATACAGTTTCATGAAAATAAATAATGGTTTTTAAATAAAGCATGTAGAAAAAGATAACCTTGAATTTCAAACATTTTTTAGAATTGAAAAACCACCAAAAGAATTTGGCCACATACAAATTAAATACAAACCATCGACAAAGAAAAATTACACACATAAATATATTATATATAAGTTGATGTGTACACTTCAGTTGTAGGTGAAACGTTAGAAATATGATTTCATGAATATAAAAGAGGCTTCTATGAATTAATCGAAAAGAAAAAATAAAGACATAGTTTCCTAAATTTGTAAAGTGTGTTTTTTGAATAAAAGTTTCAAAGAGTACCAATTTAAAGATGCGTGGATATTTTAGGAATGTGCAAAGGATACTTGTTGATGATTTGTAGTATTCAGAGGATATTAGTAGACAATAATAAGTAAGATTGACGCTGACTACTTTCTCTCTTATAAAATAATTCAAATCTAATAACTCAATGCATTGATTTTGGTTGTTGTGTTTCAAATTTGAATTTGTTTAGGATGATTCAATCATTTGAATTTTTAGTTGATATTTACGTATGATTTGTATGTTGAAATGACTAAATTTTGCATTATATTTGGATTTGATGTTTATTAGGGAGCCTTACACCATTAACTACTTGTGCAATTACTAGTGAATGGAGTTAATACATGTACATGTGAGAGGAAGTGTGGGAGATTATGCATTTGATAACCCAAGAAGTTGGTAGGAGCTTCTCATAATGACAAATCAAACACCAATAATTATGCATATGTAATTGTGAATATAATATGTAATGAATCTCACACTTTTTGCAAGTTAGTGAATTTGCAAACATAAAATATTATTATAAATTGTAAAAGTGGGTACTTAGAAGCAAGTTATCTTATATTGTAAATACAATTGTATGTGTAGTTGAGTACATACATTGGTCAACTACACATTCACATGCAAACATGTATTGGTGCTTTTGCAAATTATTATTGAACTTTTAAAAGTTTTTTAGTAGGTCAAATGCAAAATTTTATTCGGGGATAAGATAAGCAAGAAGTGAATGCTTACTGGAACGTGGATGCCCCTTCCCCTAGTTTGTTTTGTCTTTCTCCTTCAGTTATTATCTAATTGGTAGTTATTCTTTGTACTCTTACTTTGTTCAATATAGAAAAATATATGAACAAAATCTTATGATTTGACAAACCTGCCCAATCTTTTGAATTTATTATAGCACCCAAAGAAAGAAAGCATGTGGATGAAAGGAATTTGAGGGTAAGATCTACCCCGCCGTGACTGCACATTTGACTGAATTTATTAAATTTATTGAAAATCAAAATATGCATACCAATGAGTTATAAATTTTGACTCATAATAACAAAACAAATATTTTGAATCACCTAGATGACTGATTACCAACCGAGTTATAAATTTTCAGTACGAAATTAAAGAAAAGTTGATTCAGAGATACCAGCGTGACTAGTATGCGTACAGTTACATTGATGTACACTGACATGACGCTTTTGCGTATATTAATATGTTGTCTGCCATTCTCTGCTTTATATTAATATGTTGCCTACCATTCTAGGTGTGTTGATTTTTTTTTTTATATTAATATGTTGCCTACCTTCTGGGTTTGTTAATAGTTATACCTATTGATAGACAGTTCTAATAGATTTGCGATGGGATAGTGATTTTTCAAAGTAATCTGTAGATGGACAGCAAGGATTTCTTAGGAGGCGCTGAGATGAATGGCAAGGATGCAAAATGCAATGGCTCAAGCAACCACAAGGAAAGCAATGGGGCAAGTAACCAGAGTTATCTTAGGAAGCCATTAGATGTAGAGGAGTTCAGAAAGCATGCTCACACAATGGTGGACTTCATTGCAGACTATTATCAAAACATAGAGAAGTTCCCAGTTCGCAGCCAAGTGCAGGCATGTATTATAGATCAATGCGTAAATGTTGAAGTTTCGAAGGCAATATGAGTTTTCCTTATTAAGACTGAATTACTTTTTAAATATTGTTCTAAAATAACAAGCTCGATTCATCCATTGATATTTATCTGTCAAGTTGTATTAGATAAATGTTGAATGCATCAGTGTATTCCAAATTAATAGTGTATTGAAATGCTAGAAAAATTGTTTTTAACTTTTTGTGTGTCGGTGAATTTGAATGGTTTTGAATAAGTTCACCGAGAATTAAATTCTGCTGAGTGCAAGGCTCCCGGCATACGCTGGGATCGTTCAACCTAAAACTCGTGCTCCTATATAAAATAACAAAAGATCTTGTCAATGATATTATAATTTTGAAGAAAATATTTTTTTAATATTTCTAAGACTTCAATTTATTTTTTTTAATAATTATTTAGAATTTTATTTGGTTGCTTTTAAAGTTTTCAAAATATATTTTCTTTTATTAAAAGTTTAATAATTTTCTTGTATAATAGATAATATATATTCTTAATCTTTATTAATTATAGGGATGAAACTTTCATGCAGCCTGGTTACTTGCATTCTCTCGTACCTGATTCTGCTCCACAACGTCCAGAGTCATTTGAAAGCCTTCTTGCTGGTAAATAATAATTACACTCAATGCCCACTGACTTTATTTTAGAAGAAAAATGGCAAAAAAAATAATTAGATCTAACTGTTTTAAGGTTGTGTTTAAGAAAATTTATCCTCTAATATTCTAGAAAATTAAATATACTGATTTTCCTTCATACAAATGAACAATGTTGCAGATGTGGAGGAGAAGATAATGCCTGGATTGACACATTGGTACAGTCCAAATTTCTATGCATATTTTTCTTCTAGTGGGAGCACAGCATCTTTTCTTGGGGAAATGCTGAGCAGTGGGTTTGCAACGGTGGGTTTGAGCTGGATTACTTCACCTGCTGCCACAGAACTTGAAACGATTGTACTTGATTGGCTGGGCAAAATGCTCAACTTACCCCGATCTTTTCTGTCTTCAGGTAAGTAGAACACGTTTACTTTTAATGATGGTAGGTAGCTACCTACGTATGTGCTTTTCTATTTAGTCTTCTTTCGATCGCGTCCTCAGTCATTGTTAAATCTGTACGAACGCCTGTATAATAAATGATTCCTTGGAATTTTGTGAAAAAGTGAAGCAAACAGTAGGCTAGTGTCATGTATTTAATGGACATAGAAATAGGTCTGACATAGATCTACGAGACTTAGATGCGAGAGTTAGATGCCTCGTGTGATGTTGATAGTCATGACTTAGGTGTCAACTTCTTTGTGGCTGGAATACTGGTCTCGTTGTTCCCTTGGGGCTGGTCTATTGGTTACAAATTTTTATGTCAGCTGTTTTTTCAGCTATTTCTTTTTAGTTTCATTTGTAAACTATTATTTGCTTTGTCCAATATAAAAAAATAAATCTAATATATATGGCAGAGTTTAAAAAGTGTATATTTAATATTTTTATTGTGTTGAAGGCGTGTCCTATATGAACTTTCTAAGCTCATTTTTTTTATGAACAGTCCAAAACAAATGATAGAACATGGTTGACATTAAAACGAATCTCATCCGTCCATCATTTTTCGCCGTGTTTTTCTGCTTTTCCCAAAATAAGGTTTTGAAAAGGGTTTTAATCTGGCAGTTTCGCCCCTTAAGCCTGGTTTGAAATAACTGTCGGTTTTGGTAGCCGTAGCAGAAAAAGATGAACTTTATGAGAGAGGGGTGATGTTTTACGAATACCTGAAAAGTTGCGGGAAGGAGGCCAAATTGATGGTGGAGGAAAGTGGGGTCCATGCTTATCACATCGTGCTTCTGCAATATGAATAATAATATTTCGTTAATAGGGGAGAGGACCTAGTAGTCGTGCACCCTAACTTCACACTTCTAATTATCCTATGTGGAAATTTCAAATCACTCCCAATTTTTTACAGCAGCTTACTTGACAAGTCCCTTGCTTATAACTAAGGTTTCAGGGCCACATCATCAAATATGATGCCACATCAGCATATTTTTTGTCAAAGTGTCCAAAAAGGCCCCAAAAAATAGTGAGACCAATACTTGTGCATTACATCATGGGTAGTTGAGCACGAATGTGGCATCACATGGTTGGTTGCTTTTTAGATCATAGGAATACATTTTGTTTAATTATGGGTAGTCAAATCACAACTATTGGGCATTATGTAAACAACTACTGGGTATTATAATCACAATTGATTTCAGGATTATTGGACCCTACATGACTATTGAATATTTTAAAATCAGTGCTAATAATAATACTTTAATAATTTCTAGTTTGTGTTGGGTGGTGAATAGTAATTGTGAGAGTTAAAAAATGAGTACATTTAGGTTTTAACATTAAGGGAATTATTGTCTTAATTAACATTACGACATCCTTTCACTTATAAAATATAATAATTAAAACATAAAATTTTAAAAATAAATATAATAATATCATTTTATAATTAAAAAATAAAATAAAATAAATAATAATATTACGATCATTTTTAAATGACCTATCAATTGATCTCATGCACTACACAAATGTGTGCAAAAAAAATTCATATTTTTCCTAATTGATCTTGTAATTTAATAAAACAATAGATAATACGTCTTTTGTGGACAACAAAATTAAATTAAAATTTAAGCATTTAATACAAATATGAGATAAAATGTAAATTCTTTAATTTTTAATTTGTTTGATGATTCCAATCAACATGACCAAAAAACTATTATTTTATATTGTATAAACTATAAATAAACTATAAATATAATAATATAATATAATATGTAATGAATTTATTTTATTATTATATTTATATTTTGATTAACTTTATATAATGTAAATTAATAAATACAATTTTTACATAATATTTTATGTTTTTGTAAAAAATAATATTTTAAATTATACAATATATATATTAAATATTTATATATGTTATTTACTTATGTATTTATTTTATATATAAAATTATATTTATTATCTTATATAAACTACTCAATATAATATAATATGTATTGAATTTATTTTCTTATTATATCTTTTATAATCTAAATAACTTTTAAATAATATTTTATTTATTATAAAACTATTTTTTATTAAAATACTATAAGTATTTATATATTATTTAATTATGTATTTATTTTATACATAAAATTATATTATAACTATACTTATTATCTTATATTTCATAAACTAATATATATAATATAATATGTAAATGTAAAAAATAAGAGAGTTGAAGGGAGCGAGAGGTAGATGAAGAGAGAAAGAGACAAATATGGTGACAAAGTATTAAGGAGATAATAAGAGAGGGAGGGACATTCATATCTCTATCTTTATCTCTACACCCTCCCTCTCTCTTTATTACTGATGTCTATCACCTCCTTTATCTCTCTCTTGCCCCCTCTCTCTAACTCTCTCTATATATCACTTCCTATATCGTTATCTTTCTATCTCTCCATCTCCCCATCTCTCATTGTCTCCATCTCCCCATCTCTCCTACTCTCCTACTATTTTTTATTCACTCCATATCGCCTACTCTCCTACTCTCTCTCACCCCTTTATATCTCTTTATATCCATATCTTTCTCTACCTCTATCTCTCTATCATTCTCCCTATTTCTCTATCTCTTTCCATATCCCTCTCTATCTCTCTATATCACCCTCTATCTATGTCTCTCCCTCTCTCCCCTTCTCTCTCTCCCTCTCTACCTATCTCTCCCCCCTTCTCTCTCCCTCCTCTACCTATCCCTCTCCCTCTCTCCCCCCTCTTCTGTCTATCTCTCCCTCCTCTACCTATATCTCTCCCTTTCTCTCCCCACTTCTCTATCCCCCCTCTCTATCTCTACCTCCCTACTCCCCTATCTATCTCTCTATCTCTACCTCTCTCTCTTTTCATTCCCATATACCTTTATCTCTCTCTTCCTATATTTCTCTATCTCTCCCTAGTTTTCTCTCCCTCTCTATCTCCCTTATTTCTCTCTTCCTCTCTCTATCTCTTGCTCTCTCCTTTTCTATTTGTTTATCTCTACTTCTCTTTGTTTGTCTCTCTATATATCTCTTTGTTTTTCTATCCCTCTCTCCCTCTCTCTATATTTCCTTATATCTCTATCTCACCATCTATATATCTCTCTATCTCCCCCTCTCCCCCTCCTTCTCTATCTCTCTATCTCTCTATCTCCCTATCTTTGGCTACCCTATCTTCCTCTCTCCATTGTCTTCCTCTCTCCCCCTCTACCTCTAAACATGTCTCCCTCTATATATCCATCCATCTCTCTCCCTCTCCCTCTTCCTAGACCTCAGTATCTAATTATTTGTCTCTCGATCTCTATCTCTCTCTATCCTTTCTCCCTCTCTCTATATATAACTTGCTATCTCTATCCGTATCTTTCTATTTCTCCCTCTCCCATTCTCTCTCTGTCTCTCCCTCTATATATTTATTTCTTATATCTCTATCTATCCCTCTCTCTCCTCTCCATATACCTCTCCTTCTCCTTCTTCATCTCTGTCTCTATCCCATATATTTATCTCCTTACCCCTCTCTCTTGCTCTTCCCCCTCTATCTCTCTTGCTTTTATCCCTATCTCTTCCTCTACCTCCCTCTTTCACTATTGCAAGCGTACTATGACCATTTGGATCCTTCGAAGTGGATGCATAGATGCATTGATTTTTGATTCAATCATTTCTTGATCCTTCTAAGTGGATGCATAGTTTCTTTGAACCTATTAGTTCTCTAGTGACACCTTTGTTGCACAAACAACATCATTTGTTAATTGGCCTACCAATTGAACTTATGTATTACACAAATGTATGCAAAAAATAGACCATTTTTTTTCCTAATTTACCTTGCACATCTCTTTGGCGTACCCATTGCACACCAAGGTGCGATTTCTAGTTTATTTCGTTTTGTATTTACTATAATTTTTTGGTAAGCATGATTTATGATATTTTTTTCTTGATTAGGGTAGAGGAGCCCATAGTAGGGCACCCTACCTCTAGGTTTTTGAATTTCATTCCATATGATTTCAATTCAATCTCAATTTTGTACAACTTATTTGGCAACTCACTTGCTTAAAAAAATTAATTTTAGGGTCACATCATCAAATATGATGCCACATTAACACACTTTTTGTTGAGGTATTCAAAAAAAGTTCAAAAACCACATTAGACCCAATAGTGGGGCACTAAGTCATGTGAATATGTTTTGTTGATGTAGCAACACATGATTTGTCAAATTGTGTACTATATTTTAAAAAGTGTTTTGCAATTGGCTATTAAGGTGCTCCACTGTGGGGCCCACTGAGGACTACTTCTATCCCCACTATTGATCTTTGCCTCACTATGGGCCACTCTCTCCTATATATCATATCTCATGATCTTGTCATATTTGAACACCTTTCTTCTAATTATGTTTCAATCTTTATATCATCTAGGATGCCAACACACCATGCTCCTATCTTCCAAGCATGATAGTGCACACTAGTGTTCTAATTCATTTTTTTTGGGTCCAAACAGCACACCTCATAAGCTTGAATTCACCTTCAATGATCAACAAAAGATATAATTTTATTTATTTAAATGAGGAATTAATAGAAAAAGACCACGAGCCACAAGCATAAGAAGGCAACACTTAGAATCAAATCATAAGGTATTTAGCACACTTCTTTGAGTGACAACCACACACCACCATGGAGTCCATTAAGTTAACCTCCTCAATTGCAACATACTTTCTTTTAACACTTAGGATTTCACACACCTCAAGCCCTTGCCCAATATTTGTGTTAAATTGACCTAGGGATTTGATGCAAATGATTTATTGTGCCCCGTGCACCTAGTTTTCCTTTAAACAATAGGTTGTAGGTTTTAACAAAGAGCTACATGATGCTATTGTGTGGAATATGACACCAATCCTTGATTCAAATAGTAGCACGCATTTGTGGACAAGAGCGAATGAAACCAAACACAATCATGCATGTTATTGCCTATGATAACACTATCTAAAACATCCTCTTGATAAAGATGCTGAAATTGTCTAAGAACATAGGATTTTATTTCTTGTATTTTTTAGAGCTTTACCTTCAGGAGGAATGAACTTGGAGGTAGAGGAGGAATGAACTTGGAGGTAGAGCTGAAATTACAACCTCGAAGAGTCTTCTTGTAAAAATACTTTGTATTTTGATCATCATCTAAAATCCAAATCATTTTAAAATGATGATATATCACCATTACACATATATAAGATAGGTATATAGGTAATAGTTTTATACATATATCATCATTACCTACCCATCCATCTATATATATATAAATATTATATCTCAAAATCACTTTTATATAATATCACCATTATAATATATTGATATTATCATTATCTATATTCAATAATGGACATGAAGACTCAAGAATCAAGGTGTGATGTGATGTTTTATGTGTCAATAGGACATGAGTTTAATCATATTATGTTATGGTATTTGTCTCACATGTCGGTGATGGTAGGGGTTGTTAGTTATTTGGAAATGTGATGAAGAGGGATGGATAGTTATTTATGTGTTGTCATGACATCCATTGATGGTGTTGTGATGGTAGGTGATGGGATGGCTATGGTAAAAAAAGGAGTAAAAGTGTAGGAGGTGTGATGCACACTACTTGATAGTTTTGAGTCTCTACACAAAAAATGGTTGTTAATTTCATGGAATATATTAAGTAGGAGGTAAAAAATTCCTAACCTTCAGTTGTGGTTGGTGTGTATTTGGGAGTTGGCTAAGAACCTTAATAGTGATCCAAGTGTAGGAATGAGAGAATCCATGTATAATTTGATACTTCATCTTGGTCATACAAGGGAGAGAAGGAATGTGTTTAATGCCACCTGATCTCTAAGTTGTGCTTCTTTGTTGTCTTCAACATCTGGTTCTTATCTAGTGCATGATGAATTTGAAAAAGTAGGTAACCATTTGACTTCATTTTTTTCAACTATATCCTAGACCACCTACATATGATGAAGTGAAGATAGGTTTGCCTTCAACAAGGTATGCAAGAAATTACTAAATATCTATAGGTGGTGCTCCTTTTGAAAAATATCTATGCACTAGGTATTCATGTCCTTGTTCCAACAAAAAAATGGATTTCAATACATACAAAACAAGTGATGTAGGACTTAGTACACCTATGTCCAAATTATAATTGATTTGACATCAAAAACTTAATTAAAAGAAAAATATTTTAAAAACTTTATAAAATGAAATGCAAGCACTAGATATCATGTTACCAACCTAAATTCAAAATAATCATAGTTTTATCCTTTGTAGAAAAAAAGTTATGCGGAACATAGTACACATCACTTTTAAAAAATGTTGTTTACTATTAAAAACTAGTTATCAAAGAAAACACACAAAAAATTACAATTTAATTTCATTTAAAAAAAAAATACATTTAAAATCTGCAGACAAAATCTCACAAATCACTAGTTCACATCATCTTCAAATTCCTAACAGTTTAGCTACTATAGGTGTCAAAAATTGAAGATTTTGTTCAAAATGTTGATTTCAATTTCAAGTTTGGCAAAAAAAGTATGACCCATTATTGTGGGACCTGATTGTGTGTCTAGTTATTATATACATGTTAGGGTTTAGTTTGTTGTAGCTTGTTTGGGTGTTTTTAATTTGACTCCATTTGTTGGTGTCTAGTCAAGTGATATTTTAACTTATGATATTAGTTTCATTTTTTTATGGCTCATGGACCTTATAGGTATAATAGTAGAAGACAATATTACCATTATCTATATAAAGTGATATATACATAATAATATATATTATATACATCATGACAATATATATAAAGTAATGGTGATATAAGTGATTATATATATATAACACATTATTATATCACCATCTTATCACCATCTCTCTCTCTCTCTATATGTATGGTGATATACGTATATCAACATAGTATATACATACATATAATGATCACAATTAATATGGTGAATTTTATATGTATGTACATATGAATTTTATATGTATGTGTATATATGTACATACACACACACACACACACATATATATATGTAAATGTATATGTATATGTATTTACACACACACATCACATGCATATATAATATATTATCATCATATCATAAATATTACTATTATGTGTACACACATATATACATATACATACATACATGCAAATACAAATATATATGTAATCATATGTACATATGATGATATATAGATGTGTATATAATGATAAATATAGTGAATCTATATGTATATATAAAATGGTACATATAGTGAATATATGTATATATATAATTATACATATGATGGTATATATGTATGTAGGTATATATAAAATAGTAATATACATCACCATTATTATATATATATGAAATTATCAAAACATTCATTTAGAATAACCAACTAAAATTTGTCAACTAATTTTTGATCAATAAAAACTAGGACATAAACATAATAATTTCTATTTAATAATAAAAAATGTAAAATAACCAAATTTAAATGATATATGTGCAAAATATTCAAAGATAGATTCTTAGAATATTTTGTACTACATTGAAAAAGATTGAATCCAAGTTGTGGTGAGAAGCACATGGGGCACTTTCATGATTAAGCAAGTTTAAATTCTCACACAACCAAAAGACACCTCATACCCACCTGATAAGTGACAAAGGTTCTAAATTATTGATATATTATTATCGATCGATATTTTGGGTTATTGAATCCTATATATTGCATTTATCATTATGTTAGAAGTTCACTCTCACATTGTTATAATGTATCTTGGATCAATATGGAATTAGTTTTAAAGCCAAACACTAAAGAAAAAAAAAAGATGTAGGTGCATGAAATAAAAATTATAACCTCAAGAAGATTTAAGCCATATAATTAGACCACAAATCAAAAAATGAACACCATCTAAAAGTTGAACTAATTTTATTGGATTTCCAAAACAAGAATGAAGAGATCACAAGAGAAGATTATTGAACATATGATTTAGATGGTTGTTTCCTTTTTGTTAGTGTTTTTTATTAGATAAGCAACATTTACAGGGTGTTGTACCCTTTACACAAAAGGTCATTAGGGAAAAAGTGAAAAGAGCAGCAAGACCAACAACAAAGACCAAAACAGACTAGAGACAACGAAATAACAATAGAAAAATAGAACTAACGAGAGGAAACAACCAAAAAACAACAAACAAGAGCCCCCCTACTTGGGAATGTTCTCTCTTTCCTCCATGAGAAATTTGAAGATATCCATATTTTGTTGGTTGGAGCTAGGGTTACTAGAAGTGTCGTGTTTCTTGATCTCTTCTTATTAGTGTTGTCTAAGAGCCACTTGATATTTATACTTTGTTTTCCAAATTTATTTATTTAGTTTTAGATTATATATATATATATATATTTGAAGTAATTACATTTTAAACCTTGATTTTAATAAATGATCTAATTTTATCTCAAAAAATTTGAAAGAAAATGAAACATGTGAAATAGAAATAAAATTTCATTTTAAGTAATTTTCTAACTTTTGTTAAATATAAATTAGGATTCAAAACAAAATAATCTCTTATGTATATCTGTACATATACACATACATATGTGTGTGCGTGTTGTTAGAGTAATCATGCATTAGCTAATAATTAATTAATCTTTAATTACTTATTAGTTTAATTTTTTCTCATGCACTTAAACTAAACTTAGGAGTGTTTTTTCCTTTACTAGAGAGTTATTAGTGTGTGTTTGTATGTGTATATGTATGTATGTATGTGTGTATGCATGTATGTATACATATGTATGCATGTATGTATACATATGTATGCATATATGTATGTATATATAATACACATCTAAACATGCATATATATATATGTATAGATATTATAATATATAATGGTAAAATTATATATATATATATATATTATTCACCAATATATATGTATATATCTAATAGTGATATATACATATGATTATATATATAGTTCATCATTATATATAAAATTTGTATCTTTTAATTACAATGAGATTCTACAAGAAACAAAAATAAGTAAAATAATGATTAAAGTAATGAGATCTCTCTCTCTCTCTCTCTCACACACACATATTACTATCCTAAATGCTTATATATTATACATACATATATTTTTGATACACCCTATAGATTCCAATGAAGTTTGTGCTCCATTGGCATTTCTAGGCATAAAAAACTATTGTGACTAAGCTATACTAGAGTTGAATAAGGTGGATTGCCACATGCATGAATTGTGACTAGAGATCACAATACTTGTTGTATCTGCATCATATTCTAATGTGAAATTATGAGCAATGATTGCTTGTGCCTTGGCCCCATCCAATTTCTTTTCATCCAATAATACAATAATTGACATCATCTTTCATTTCACCTTTTCTAGGGCCACTACACAACTTGGAATCATCATTAGGAATTCTAGAAAGATGGTAGGGGAAACATACCAGTAGTCGCCAGGGCTAACTTCGCACATTCGTGCAGAGTGCAAAATAGGTCTGATTTCAATTTTTTTTTTTGGGCTTCTTCGTAAGCGAGTTAGGACCTTAAAGAGAAAAAAAAATGGCTTCTGGGTATCTAAAACGTGTCTTGTGGAACCCGTAAAGCGAAAGGTGCTCAAAAAGGGTGTTTTTAAACCTTTGTCCCCTACATCTTTACCACTTGCTAGTACCTATTCATTTAGACAACCAATAAAAAACCACAAAAATTTAAGGTGTTTTCAATAGTTTTCAATGTGTTTTATTTTTTTAAGTCAACTACACATTCAGTAGTGAACATATATTGGTGTAATTTATAATTTTTTATTGACATAATTAAAACAATGTAATGACTAAAATGTAAACGGTTATTGAGGGGTCAAGTGAACAAGGAGTAAACAACAATTAGATCATGAACGACAATTGGGGGTTTTCCCTGAGTTACGATTATTGATGTCTCCATTGAACTTTTTTTAGCATCAAGTACAAATGAGAGTCCCCATATTGATGCCATTATGACATACTTCCAAGTGGGATCACAACTTCCAAGAAGCTTAGTTCTAATGGAATGAATTCCACTTGCTAAGTTCAAATTTGATGCAAATACATATGCCATTGTATATTAACATACAATATTGATAAAAACAAAAAAGTGTTTAAAAATAGTACATCAATTTTAACATTTAAAAAAAAAAAGATCATACAAATTTAAATGCATTTAACAAATTATAATAAATTACAATAATATGGTAATTTAATTAAGATTTTGGCAAAAATAACATCTTTTAACCCTAAAGCATAAAACCTATATTTAGAATTAAAAAAAAAAACATGGAGGATAGAAGGATATATTAAATAATGTAGTTGCAACCGCATTAATATAAATCTTGTTCACGGAACTGCCTCTGTGCTCTGGAGCAGCAGGTTCAGCGGGTGCAGACCCTTTTCATCTTGGTCCCTAGATGAAAAATGGCGCTTCCTCAGCCAAGTCCAACTTCAGAAGTGTACCCAATTGAGCTTTGGTACTGCTTCACTAATCTTAAATCATTCTGTTTATCGGACTGCATGATGGCCCTTGAAATGTCTCCTTGCTGCAACTGCAAATTCTGGGGAGCATGCAAAATGGACCCTTGAAATGTCTCCTTGATGCAATTGCAAACACTGAGGAACATGCAAAATGAAACTCTTCTTGCTCGGCCGACTGTCATGCTCCGAGCTTCTGTAACTTCAGTGCTTTAAACCTTCCAACGGTGATCTGAAAATCAAGAGGAAACGTCTATCTAAAGAACATTGCAACATACCCGACACTTCCACTTCCGTCCGTTACTGCCAAGAAGAAACAACGAAGATGAAGCGTCTCAATGTCAATTTAAATCTCAGAGTTTTTATAGACACAGGTCTTTGAATCCTTATGCGTTACATTCCCATTGTGGACGTACCTGCAGGGAACTCTACTCTAGTTCAATTCAAGGAAGTATCGAACATGCTTGTATGAAGGGCTAAGTTGAGGATAGGTGGATCAATGTTGACAGTCATTTGGCTCTGTTTGCTAAGTTTAAGGCTTTCTTAGGAATTGGCTTCCATGTGAGCTGAGGATGTATTTTATAGGCCTTTGGTTTAGAAGCTCTATGTGAAGGACAGATGAAAAATTCCTCATGCTCTTGCCATTCTCTTTAACCAAGTTTCTCATTATTCCCTTTTTCTGTATAAAATCCAGAAAGGAAAAATTGAGGATGAAAGGAATATGGTGCTGTATTGTCACATGTACGAGAAGATAAGGCAGAAGCCCTCAATAGGGCATTAATATGTGAGCTGTCTATAAAGCTTGTTGTGTGTGCCCATTAAGCTGAACATTATTAGTAGGTTAGTTGTTTGTTAATACGCAAGTGGCTCATCATATTAAGGATGTTCTGAAACATCAGAAGATGAGCACGATATCTTTGAGGTGCAAAAGAGTTCGTGTAATTGGTTTGGATTTTTTTCCATAGATCCTATACGGTCTCCATATTCATATTTATAAAAAGAAATGATTACAAACACACAGCAGAGAGACACTAGTTAAAGCCTGGTCTGATTTTTGAACTGGTTGGAGTGACCGGGATAAATAGTGGTGCATCTATACAGTCTTTTGTGATGAAACTGAACAAATTTCAATACAAATAGATTGAGACATTTAACATACCTATGAACCAAGTGGCATCTACATTCCTATTGTTTTGTTTTTTTGACTGTTCTATTAATAAAAATCTAATTATACAAATTTCAAATTTTTAATGGATGCGACATATAAATTCTTAACGAAGGTTAAAACATTTAACAAATATATATGAACAATCAACATAAAACTGCTATTCAACAGATTGATTGCATTGTTGTAGATGGAAGATCTGTCTCTTAAGATTCTTTATATTTTAATTAATTAAGCCTTTCATGCATTCATACTAAATAGTAATTGCATTTTTCAGGTAAGGGGGGTGGTGTTATTCAAGGCTCAGCAAGTGAAGCAGTATTGGTATCACTACTAGCTGCCCGAGACAAAGTTTTAAAGAAAATTGGTGCAGAATCTCTTAGCAAGCTTGTTGTATATGTATCTGATCAAACACACTCCTGCGTTGAAAAGGCTTGTAGAGTGAGTACTTATAAATCCTGTTGAGAACAATTTTTCCAAGTAAATCTTGTAGTACTAATGGATGAACAATTATTCTAAATTTCTAATAACATCTGAATAATTGATGATGTAAGTTGCATTGCCCTTTTTTTGAATATAGAGGAGAAGCATATGTGACATTAATTTGAGCAGATATGAGCAGTAGCCTCTATCGTCATGGCAACTAAGATTTTTAAAAACCTTTTTATTATACTGAAAGCCATCTCTAGAAGTTATAAGAAAAAGTTGAAGGCCCAAGAAAGCACATTGAATAACAACTTATAGCTTGAAATTTCACAATAGAGCCCATAGGCTTGGAGTTCAGCTGGTGAGAAGGCTGCACCCACAAAGAGTTTAGTATAGTTTGTTTCTTGCGGGGTGCAATCAAACAACTTTGACAAAATGGATTCACTTCCTTGTGGCCTAGCAGTCCAACAAAACGAAACAATGTTAAAAAAAAACCTGACACAAAAAGAGCGTCCCAAAGAAAACCTGTCAAAGTACTCTTTGAATAATGAAATGAAAATCCTATCACGTATAATTCGATCCGAACATGGACATAATTTAACATACCCAAACCATTTGCATATGCTATATACACTAGCTTCACAATCTCATCTTTTATAACTTGTATTGATTTATTTCTTCTTTAGTTTATTTTGGATATTGGATAAGCTGTTTTTTATGAGGGGTACTTAATCCACAACAACTTATTACATTATGACGTATGTTTATGGGGGAAATTGACCACAGTCTGCTCGTGTGATTTACAAGGTGAGTTATCAACTAGACCACAACCCTTGGTGAATTGGACTATTTCTGCTAATGGGTTAGATTTTATCAGATCTATGTTACTTAAATGTGTTTTAGCATTTTGATAATTTTTAAGGAACTTATGTTTAGATGTGGGAAGCAGTCTTGACCAAAGTAGAAGATTGTTAGCAATGCAACCATTTGCTATCTCAGACATTCAAAAGCACATGAACGATATTGTAGGGACAAGGGGTGGGGGGGGTGGTGCAAAACTTGCCTGCAGATGTGTGAATATAAAGGGCTTTGGGAATGATCTGTGAATCCTTAGAATCTTAGCTTTTGTTATATCCCTTTTTGTCTTGAACAGGATTATGGCAATGAAATTATGATCGTTATGTTAGTTGTGATTAACTACCTTTCATGAGAATGTGAAATTGGGAATTTGTTTTTAATTTCTATGTTGTAACTGCAAATATGAGTGATTTTCTTATGTATGCGTAAATGAAGGTGTTCAAGAGTTTATATTTAAATATATATAAGTCGAGAATGGTCTAACCCTAATTCTTTTTGTCAAGTGGTTGTAGGATAGCCAACACCTCGAGGGAAAGGGAAATATCATCAAGGAGAGGTCGTAGTTAATAAAGGATCAAATTATCATCACACCTTGAGTCAGTGTAAGATAGCTTAATTGAAGTCGTAACCTTGGCTATAAATCATCTAATTAAATTATAAGAAAAATAAGTCAATTTAAGTAATATATGTCATTGTTCACCTTTTAAATGTATTTTTTTGTAATATAAAATGAAATTAAATAAATATGTAAAACATTTGAACATCTTTAATAGTCGTGGGTTGGAAATGAGGCAAGACCCGTTTTTGTTATGTGGTGGTAACCCCCGCCACCCTGGCCTCTTTTCTTGCTTGAAACGTCCAAAGAAGTATACATGTAGACTCTTTTCGGGTTATCTTGGCTGGTTTTTGGTTTCTTTTGGGGAGCAAACATTCCTTCTGCATTTTTTGCTTCCTCATTCTGGGCATTTGTTTTCTCCTGGATTGGATTCTCTGTCAGTATTGGCAATTACTTGTCTTGCTTTCTCATTTTGCAATCTCGAATTCATCTCTTCAGCAACTCACTTCCTCATTGTGGCATTCGCATTCCTCTGGTGGGGTATTCTCTGTAGTATCCACACTTATCTGGTCTTGTGATCTCTTTCCCATTCTCTTTTCCGTCTCTCCATTAGCCAACTTCCTTGTTGGGTGGCATTCTTGATTTGATTTTTCCTGTCAAACTTATTGTGGGAGAGCTTAGTTATATTGTTCGAGTTCTCCAGTTTTCAGGCGAAATAAACTTGATCCCTTGAGTTGCCGTCTTTGAATTTATCTGGCCAGAAGAAACTCCAATGGCATTGTTACCTTTGTCTTTTTCTTTGAAAGGAAGGGTTCGGAGCTTCATCGAGCTTAGACTGGCATAACCAGGCACATGAGGAGAGCCTTTTAATTTGTTAAATACTTAGCTTTGAAAAGTTCTCACTCGTTCTGATATCCTCCATGTATTGGAAAGTAAATTTATTGAATTTATCATCTTGTAGCAAGTATAAAGAAATCGGTTCCATGCTAAATCTCTGAACTAGTCCGAAGGAAGAATCATTCTTACCTGTCATGAATCTGATTAGTATATTTAATCTTTTTCTTGAAAATACTTTTCATTAATTGTTTTCGGAACCTGAATGTTGGTTCGATCTCTTATCAAATGCTCTGAGATCTATTCAGTCATTGACTAAGCCGTAGTCTTTCCATTTCTCTGTTCTCATAACTTTTGAGTTGGAATAGAGTAAAATTCTTTCTCCACTCCAAGTCCTTTATAAGGAGTATAAATGTTAAAAATTGAAGAGTTTCTCATTAGTGAACTAGTCACTCTCTGTATATGTTTAAAGTAAGCAAATTATTCTTAAAGAAGTGAAAAGATAATGAGCCATGTCTCGCTCTCTTTATATGTTTAAAGTAAATAGCTTAACCTTAAATTAAGAGGAATGATTTGAACCAAGTCAATGTAATATAAACCCTATAATCAAGTATTATCATGTCGAGCACGGGTGAGAGTGCTAACGGCACAGGTGTGCGCTTTAACAATAAAATCCTTGGCCAAGGTTATGATGCTTAGAAAAAACACTTGTTAGCTATCAAGAACCAGATGTACCTTGGTCAGAGTGATCTTTCTAGTTAGGAGTTACTTATAGTGAAGGATCGACCAGGTAGTATAGGTTTTTGACACTAGGCTCAGATGACATGATGATATTATGTGATCTTTTATTGATTACCCTCGTGAAGGGTCGGGTTTCTTCAGCTGAAGAAACACGGGAGACCAGGAGGTCTTTGGTTGAGCGGAAAATCCCTTGATGATATTTCTTTTTCCCTTGAAAACAAAAGAGTCCTGAGCAAGCATTCCAGCAGGAAGCCTTCAGACTGTACTTTCTTGTAACTCTTTCTCTCTCTTAATTTCAGTTATAAATACTTTAGAATGTTTACTCCATAGCTGTAATAAATGCTCTTTTCATTTCGAAAGTAAAGAAAAGTCAGTTAATTTAATATTGTGATTTTCGGTTACATGTATACAGTTAATTGTTTCCTTTTCCGTTGAAACTGAAAACTAAAAGTTAGTTGATGATTTGATTATGTTGCAATTGTTCAAATTGTTGATCTTTTCCGTTCGATATTGTAGAAAGAAACCCTAGAATGAAATCTAGTTAGTTACACTTCAGTTGAATTTGGTAGTTAGTTACCAATCTTTAACTGTAGATTAGTTAGAGTGTTACAGCTTTGACTATTGCAGTACATACAAGACTTGATTTGGAGATTGGAATCCATTGACAAAAAGCTAGAGTACATGCAAGAGGCCAGTTATTACTTATTACTTATTACCTTTATGGTAAGGTTTCACCATACAACCATCTTTGAGGAAGGAGAAAATACGTACGTTGCCTTATTAAAATATGAAATACAAGTGAAGACATGCTTACCATGGCTAATTGTGTTATTAAATTTCAAACTAAGGAAAGAGACCTAAACGGAACCCTCCCGATAATATTGTCTAATAAACTATATCATTTTAAGGGTAAATGTAACATCATGTCCTAACTGGACATTAACATTCATGATAGTATATGATATTAGGGGAAAAGGACTTTTACTAGTTTAGCACCATATGTTAGGTTCTAATAAATACGTCACTTGACCTTCAAATAGTACATAGAGAATTATAATTGATGGGATTATTTTATGATCATTTTGGTGTAGTCAATTGGAGGGAAAGATACATTTTTAATTGATTTGTTTTAGCATATTTTAAATGCAATAAAAAGGAAGTTGGTTCTAAACTTATTAATAGCTTTCTCTAATTGTTCTACATCATGTATGTCATTTTATAGTTGGCTCAGAGAACAACATGTACTATAATGTAAGACTTCTATAACGAGTTTTAGTTACTCTACTTAACAATTTGGTACTAATCTGAACATGTCCTATCTCATCTATTGGGCCATGCTAAAAAATGGAGCTCCTTCACCTATGTCCTTTTACTTGAAATACGTTACAGTTTACCCTTAAAGCACAAGATTGAACCAATAAGCATGATTTCTTCATATTTACATGGAATTGAGGCCAATCTTGATCATATATATTCATATGTGATCGTAACTAGTATGGTACAACTATTACTATGTAGAAACCCCTGTTCTCACTGTTTTCTGAAATGGTCTGTTTTTGAACGTTTTTGGTTTTTTTGTGTTTTTGCATGCAATAAAGAAATATGCGATTTTGAAAGAAAATCCAATAAATTCAAATAAATGAATACTGAAGCAAATAACCCTTGAAATAGCTAACATACGATCTTATTATTCTTTCCAGATGATTACAATAACAGATCTCTGACATGCAGACTAAGATTTAAATAAAATTATCAGATCAAGAACCTGATTTGTAGCCGCCTGGATGAAGTAATGAATGGTACAGCTATCAAGATATCATCTTCTCCCTCTGTCTGATGTCTGCAAATGGATCCAGAAGATACTGCGCCCCTATTGGTGAAGTAAGACTGCCAAAAAGGAAGACGATTCACTTGGCATGAAAAAGTACGGCCTGTACTTGCAGGTACGACCCTGTAGCAGCAGCAAATGTACGGCCCCAACAGCAGCAAGAAATCAGTACGGCTTTATGAGATTTGTCTGGAGTTTATGAAATAGGCGCCTGAATAATGAACCCTTCCCGGAAGAGTTTCAAATCAAAAACCCTGAAGATGTATCAACTGTGAAGCTCTATGACAATCTCTGGATGAAGCTATC
Source organism: Sequoia sempervirens (assembly GCA_007258455.2). NCBI lineage: Eukaryota > Viridiplantae > Streptophyta > Pinopsida > Cupressales > Cupressaceae > Sequoia > Sequoia sempervirens. The sequence goes on along the minus strand of VDFB02159145.1, from coordinate 53,497 downwards.
TCTCTGACAAGCAATAAATCAGCTGATATTTCACAGCCTCTGAACTGCAACACTGAAGATGGCTCGTTCTCCAATGCAAAACGAAAACTGGAACCCTTGGCTCTGTTCTCAGAAGAAAGACTTAGCAAAAATTCGATTTTTCAACATAATCAGCTCTTTTCCCAATGAAACCCTTATATCCTTCAAAAAGTCGACTTTTCTCAAAAAGGCATCATTTAAATAAAGTTCGAACTTTTCTTTTAATTTTTCAATAGTCTCGAACGCACTTTTAATTATAAATTATAATTAAAAAGTGGCCCCTCTTCAATGTTGGTCGACCCCTTTAAGAAATCACTTAAGTTATAATATTAAATAATATTATAACTTTATAATATAAGCTTCAAATAATTAATATTTAATTTGACAATTAAAATATTAATATCTTCCTCAAAACGTCTGATCACGAACCGTCTGAAGCTGGAGAATAAGTGATTGAATTGGCACATACCACACCATACTGCTAAAAATAGCAGGGGTGCTTGCTGAATGACCATACTTACTAAAAATAGCAAGTTAGGTAAATGATGTCCGAATGACCCCGAACGAAAGCCAACTGGTAAATTGATGACCGAAGCCAAGCCAAGCTCCAACAAGACCCTCTATCCAACCTATCAGCCTACGAGGGTCGCATAATAGGCTAATCATAAGCTTGAGAGATGTCAACTGAAAGGGGACATGACAGTCCGCCCCTCCTGAAATTGCTTGTCCTCAAGCAATCTCAACTCCGGATGCTGCAGAATATCCTCGCTCTCCCATGTAGCATCCTCCACTGGCAAATCTCTCCATTTCACTAAATATTCCCCGATAGTCCTCCTACGCAACTATCTCTCCCCGTATTCCGTGATAGACTTAGGGTAATGAAGGATCAACTTTCCCTCATCATCTAAGGGAGGTAAACCGGGCCAGGTGTCACACGGGTGTCCCAAGCCTTCTTGAGATGCGGACACATGAAAAACATTGTGGACCTTACTATCCGCCGGAAGCTCTAGCTCATAAGCCACCTCTCCAACACGCCTCGTAATCCTGAAAGGACCATAATACCGTGGCTTAAGCTTCTCCGAACCACTCTTCCTAAGAGTAGACTGACGGTAGGGCTGCAGCATGAGATAAACCATGTCTCCCACCTCAAAAGATCTCTCTGTCCTCTTCTGATCTGCGTACTGCTTCTGCTGATTCTGTGCCTTAGCAATATTCTCCTTGAGAGCCCTCATAGTGTCCTGACTCTCCTGCAATAAATCTCCAGCACTCGGCACTCTACTGTCACTCAGTAGCAAATCCAGAAAACTAGGCGCCTCATAACCGTACAACGCCATGAAGGGGGACATCTGAATGGTCATGTGGAAATGTAGTGTTGTAGCAATACTCGCACAAATATATCCACTTGACCCACGCCTTTTGCTGCCCTGCAATGTAATTCCTGAGGTAACCTTCCACCCATTTGTTCACTATCTCCGTCTGACCATCAGTCTGCGGGTGGTAACTGGTGCTCGGTGTAAGCTCGGTCCCACAAAGTCTGAACACCTCCTGCCAGAAGTGACTCAGGAACCGACTATCCCTGTCGCTAACTATGCTCCGAGGCAACCCATGTAATTTGAAAACCTCACGGAAGAAGACCTCTGCTACCTGTGTAGCTGTGTAAGTGGTGGTGATCGGAAGAAGTGGGCATACTTCGTCAGCCGATCCACAACTACATATATACAATCCCGTCCCTGGGCTTTGGGCAAGCCCGTAATAAAGTCCATCGACAGGCATTCCCACTTCCTATCAGGAATCGGAAGTGGCTGCAACAATCCTGCCGGATACGTGTTCTCCTGCTTGTTCTGCTGACAAATAGGGCACTCGCGCACATACTGAAGAACATCTACCTTAAGTCCTTTCCATGTAAACCTTTCCTATATCTGTCTGTATGTCTTAAAATACCCGGGATGTCCTGCTGTGGGCACATCATGAAAGGCTCGCATAATAGTGTTCTTCATCTCAGATCCTGGGATCAAGAAAATCCTGTTCTTGTAAATGATCAAGTCATTCACAAGCGTGTACCTGGTGTCAACCATCGATCCCTCAACAATACTGGATGCCCAAGTATCCTTGGCATACTCTGCCACAATCAAATGCCTCCAATCCTCTGCAATCATAGAGCTCAGATAAGGCCTGCGTGAGAGAGCATCAGCCACTACATTCTAGGTACCTTTGATGTAGGTGATGTCAAAGTCATATGCCTGTAACTTACTCACCCACTTCTTTTGACGATCGTTTAAGTCTCGCTGCCCCAGGAAATGCCTCAAACTGTTGTGGTCAGTTTTAATGCAAAAATTATTGCCCACGAGATATTGCCTAAATTTGGCCAAGGCATGCATTATGGCCAGCATCTCCTTATCATAAATACTGTAAAGCCTCTCTGGACCTCTGAGCTTCTTGCTCTCATAAACGATCGGGTGCTTGTCCTGCATAAGCACCGCTCCAATGCTCTCACCAGAAGCATCACATTGAAGCTCAAAAGGCTTCGTAAAATCTGGCAGTGCCAACACTGGACATGTAGTCATCAGCTCCTTGAACCTCACAAAACACTCCTGTGCCTCAGGAGTCCAACAGAATGCACCTTTTTTCAACAAATCCGTCATAGGTGCTGCATGGCGTGAATAACCATTCACAAATTTGTGATAAAAACCACACAAGCCAAGAAATCTTCGCAGCTGTGTAAGGTTCGTTGGAGTAGGCCAATCTACGATAGCACAGATCTTCTCAGGATCCATCTGCACTCCCTTTGCACTGATGATATGGCCTAAGTATAGCAACTTAGTCATCCCTAAATCACACTTGGACTCCTTGGCATACAAAGACTCCCTCTCCAAAATGCTGAGTACTGTATCCAGATGAGCCAAATGCTCCTGCCAAGTTCTGCTGTAAATCAGAATATCATCAAAGAAGACAAGCACATATCTCCTCAAATGTGAGTGGAAGACCCTGTTCATGGTGGACTGAAAAGTCGCTGGAGCGTTGGTTAGCCCAAAATGCATCACCACAAACTCGAAGTGCCCACAATGACAACGGAATGCAGTCTTCTCAACATCCTGCTCACGAACTCTGATCTGGTGATATCCTGATCTCAGGTCTATCTTCGTGAAATAACATGCACCATGGAGCTTATCAATAAGCTCATCTATACAAGGTATGGGGTACCTATTTTTGATGGTCCCCTTATTCAGGACTCTGTGATCTATGCACATGCGAAGGGTACCATCCTTCTTCTTCACTAGGACAACTGAAGAAGCGAATGGTGATTTACTTGGTCGAATGTGACCCATAGCAAGTAGCTCCTTGATAGTCTTCTCAATCTCATCCTTAAGCCGCTTAGGATGCCTGTACGGAGTAATCATGATGGGCTTAGCGCCCTCCTCAAGCTCTATGATGTGCTCAATACCCCTGTCTGGAGGTCTCCCTGGTGGAATATCACTGAAAACCTTCTCATGCTCAACTCTCAACTGCTGAATGTCAGGATGATACTTGGCCTTATGCAGTCCCTCCTGAATAGGTGTCAATGTGCACTCGGAAGCCCACTCTACCATGTCATGTCGCATGAGTCTCTCCATCCGACGGAAGGAAATAGTCTTGACATTACTGTCCCGAATGGCCTTCAGGATATGTGTCTTCCCATCCACATCAAACCGAATCTCCATGTCTTTGAGACGAAGAGTGACTTCCTCAAGGGAATGAAGCCACTTCATGCCCAAGACTAAATCAATATCTCCCATGTTCACCACGTAATAATCAGCCTTGAATTCATAGTTATTCAAGCGCAAGGGGAGATCCTTAATCATACGATCACACCTGAGAGTGTAACCATCGGCCACCTTAACCCTAATGCCTTCAAACTCCTCAGTTATGAGTCCGCGTTTCTCCACAAATCTAGCATCAATAAAATTGTGGGTGGCTCCTGTGTCTAAAAGGGTGATGACCCTTTGTCCTGCCAAAACTCCACGAAGTCTAAATGAACCCTCCTGCTGAATGCTAGACAATCGTGCCTCCTGAATCTGGAGCTCTGACTCTACCTCTGCCTTAGGCTCTAAAGCCTCTGATTTTGACTCCTTAGAACTCTCCTGCTGTTCGGAACTCTCAGATTTCGAATCCTCGTAGTAAGCCCACATTACTCTATTGGCCTTACCCTTAGGCCGCAAAGGACAATCGTGGTTAGCATCGTAGGGACCTTTGCAGTAGAAGCAAAGCTTCTTTCTGCTCAAATCATTAAGAGCCTCGCGATCCAAGGGTGCTGCTGGTTTACCCTTCGAGTCACTCCTAAAATCAGATCTCTCCTTATTCTTATTAAATCCCTTATTGTCCCAGAATGAAGAAGTGTTTCTGGAATTGAATTTGCTGGATGGTGCTGCAAACTCCATGCTGCGTGCCTTCTTCATAGCTTCCTGTAACGAAGGAGGATCAAAGGCTTTGATCCAACCTCTCAATGGTTCCAACAATCCCTCCATGAAAAGCACAACGAGACGACTCTCTGATATATTTGGAACCATAACCGACAATCGCTGAAAATCTCCTATGTAAGATTCCAAACTACCACTCTGTCGCAACTGAGCCAAATCTCTGAAATAAGATTCTGGATCCTTCTTGTTGAATCGTTCCACCAACCTGTCTACGAACTCCTGGTATGTGGTGATACGATCATGCTGGAGTGTCACCATCCCGTGGTGCCACCAGTCATAAGCTGCTCCCTCAAGATGCAATGTAGCATACCTAATAGCATCCTCCTCAATCATAGGACGCAATGTGAGGAAAGTATCAAGCTTACTGATCCAGGCCTGTGCTGTGACCTTGCCACTACCGTCAAACATAGCTAGAGTAAGTCTGTTTGTGGCATGCTTCAGATCATTATTATTGTTATGTCTAGGCCTCCAATCCTGTCGATTCCTGTGATGTTCTCTCCTCTGTGTGATAAATCTGTCAAAGGTAATCCTCTCTCTGACCTCTGGTGATAGTAACTCCCACTCATCGTTCGCTGCCATAAGTGTATCAGCAAACATTCCCTCAGGCTCCTCACCTGCAATAGCCTCATCGGGCTCCTGTCTCACAAAAGTAGGCCTGGTGGGTCTGTCTGCTGTCCGTGAAACAGTCCTAGGTGCTCTCCGTGAACCTGCATCACTCCTGTTCTTGTCACGATGTGGTGACGGTCTCCTCGGTGTACCAATCCTATGGATTGCCATGGTCAACTGTTGCAATACATCAGCTACCTGCTGTTGGCCTGTTCGAAGATCTCTGAGAGTATGTAAGACCTCTGCATCATCATTATCTCTAGGGTTTTGAGGAATCTCTGTTCTGTCAGCCATGGTACCCGGCTGCCTGTTCAAACCCTATTGCCTGTCAATCAAGGCTCTCCTGCGAGTGTAATATCTGTAAGGCCCAAGCTCTTGTGGCTGCATAAGAATGCTAAACCCTCAGGATGGCAGGATTTAGCTCTGATACCACTGTAGAAACCCCTGTTCTCACTATTTTCTGAAATGGTCTGTTTTTGCTTGTTTTTGAACGTTTTTGGTTTTTTTGTGTTTTTGCATGCAATAAAGAAATATGCGATTTTGAAAGAAAATCCAATAAATTCAAATAAATGAATACTGAAGCAGATAACCCTTGAAATAGCTAACAACGATCTTATTATTCTTTCCAGATGATTACAATAACAGATCTCTGACATGCAGACTAAGATTTAAATAAAATTATCAGATCAAGAACCTGATTTGTAGCCACCTGGATGAAGTAATGAATGGTACGGCTATCAAGATATCATCTTCTCCCTCTGTCTGATGTCTGCAAATGGATCCAGAAGATACTGCACCCCTATTGGTGAAGTAAGACTGCCAAAAAGGAAGACGATTCACTTGGCATGAAAAAGTACGGCTTGTACTTGCAGGTACGACCCTGTAGCAGCAGCAAATGTACGGCCCCAACAGCAGCAAGAAATCAGTACGGCTTTATGAGATTTGTCTGGAGTTTATGAAATAGGCGCTTGAATAATGAACCCTTCCCGGAAGAGTTTCAAATCAAAAACCCTGAAGATGTATCAACTGTGAAGCTCTATGACAATCTCTGGATGAAGCTATCTCTCTGACAAGCAATAAATCAGCTGATATTTCATAGCCTCTGAACTGCAACACTGAAGATGGCTCGTTCTCCAATGCAAAACGAAAACTGGAACCCTTGGCTCTGTTCTCAGAAGAAAGACTTAGCAAAAATTCGATTTTTCAACATAATCAGCTCTTTTCCCAATGAAACCCTTATATCCTTCCAAAAAGTCGACTTTTCTCAAAAAGGCATCATTTAAATAAAGTTCGAACTTTTCTTTTAATTTTTCAATAGTCTCGAACGCACTTTTAATTATAAATTATAATTAAAAAGTGGCCCCTCTTCAATGTTGGTCGACCCCTTTAAGAAATCACTTAAGTTATAATATTAAATAATATTATAACTTTATAATATAAGCTTCAAATAATTAATATTTAATTTGACAATTAAAATATTAATATCTTCCTCAAAATACGTCCGATTCACAAACCGTCTGAAGCTGGAGAATAAGTGATTGAATTGGCACACGACCAGACCATACTGCTAAAATTAGCAGGGGTGCTCCGTTGAATGACCTTACTTACTAAAAATAGCAAGTCAGGCAAATGATGTCCGAATGACTCCGAACGAAAGCCAACTGGTAAATTCTGACGACCGAAGCCAAGCCAAGCTCCAACAAGACCCTCTATCCATCCTATCAGCCTACGAGGGTCGCATAATAGGCTAATCATAAGCTCTGAGAGATGTCAACTGGAAGGGGACATTACATACTGGACAATGAAAACCATGTACTTGATGGAAAACTGCAGAATATTTCACTTAACATTCTACAAAATATAACAACAAAGCTTTCACATGAATAAAGAATATGATATTCAGAAAACTGCAGAATAGAAATATTTTACCCCTATTTACCTATTCATGTTATAGCACTGGATAAATGGTAAATCTCCATGTCCGCACACAATTAAAGTTGATGTGCTTTTTTAAGTCTATTAGTCATCTCTCTTCAGCTGTTGATCTATTTTATTTTTTAAGTTATATAGGTGTGTGCATAATGTAGTTATAAGTGGAGTGCTGTGTAGCTATGATGCATAGAATATTCTTGTAACATCTATTACTTCTTTGTGGTTGATTATTTTAGGTCAACTCGTTCATTGATAACTTTATCAATACATTAAATTGAAAAAAGCTCGGGTTCAATAGTTATAGATTATTATTATATTTGGTAGTGTTCTAATCTTCCTGAAAAAAGTCTATTAATTAATCACTGGGATTACATGTAGGAAAACTAAGCTACTAGGTCCTCTAGCATTTGGAATCTCAAGAAATGGGTAGTGGGTTGATTAGGCAAGCAACTGAGACGTGAGGTAGGGGTGGGTGGAAGGTTCCTTGATTTGACTCCAAATTAAGGAAGCTATTGAAAAAAACCCCAACTTCATAAATTACAATTTACATTCTATAAGATCACACTTCAACTTTTACAAGGCCGTCAATGTTGCATTATTACATCACTTTTACAATGAAACAATACTAAAATGAAGTCCACCAAAGGGAGTAAAATTCGTCACCAAATAGGACTGCTATCCCCAAGAGGGCAGTGATCTACAAGCTCCAATAACCCAATGGAGCAAGGTTTACCTCTTGATTGATGCATTAACCAAGGGTACACCCCACCTAGGTAGTTGAGAGAGAGCAAGTGAATACAACTTGTTGCATAGGCGACTGTCGTTGCACCAAAAGATCAAATTGTTAATGCTCGATACAACTGCCAGATTTGTACAAGATTGGAGATCCATAGGAGGTAGTTAAGCCATGTCACGAACCCAAGGGCCGCCTTGCACAACACAAGGAGACCAAGGGTGAAACTCTTGCAACAACCACCCCCCCTAGCGCAAGCGAGGGGTTTGAACCTGTGACCTCGGTTTTGATACCAATTGTTGCACGGGCGGTTGCTGTTGCACCGAAAGATTGCCCTATTAATGCCCGATACAACTGCCAGATTTATACAAGATCCAAGATCCACAGGAGGCGGTTAAGCCATGTCACGAACCCAAGCGCCGCGTTGCACAACACAAGGAGACCAAGGGTGAAACTCTTGCAACACAACTATACCCAAACATACATACAAAATTGGGGTACAAATAAATACAATGCAAACAAGGAATGGTTCACAACTCAAACACATTATGGAATCTAGTGACTCCAAATCAAGGGAATGGAATGGTTGGCAAGATGAAGGTTGTGGTAGAGCTTGTGCCACCATAATACATTCTTCTATTATTTATCTTCATACACATTCCATGTCCAATAGTTCCACCCATAACAAAAAAAAATATATATAAAACCTTCCTTATGTCTTCATGAGTATATTTGCCTTCCACACCATCCATACCCCAATGGGTAGGCATAGTAGTCCCTTGATGGGAATCCATACCCTAGGGGTGGATATGTAATCCTTGCATTTCCAAAATCATAACTAGCCCCTACAAGCTAGGCTTGTTCCAAATGATGGGTTCCTAACAAGACTTGAAGCCGCTAAGCAATAAAGAGAATTCACCATAACTAACTCCAAAACCAAGATAAAACACAAGTATTTGCAACACTAAAATCCTCTTCACAACAGCAAATAATTGACGCTTTCCAAACACACTAAGACAAGGGAAAAAAAAAAGGCAATGTTCCCCCATAAAACAAGGCTTTCAATTTCCATCAAAGAAACAAAAAAACTCAAGTAAAATTCCACTTAAACCTACTTAAATCAGTCACTATAAGGTGCTGGAATTTCAACAATACAAGCATGAAAATTATTCCAAGGTTTTCTATAATTGCACAAGGCTAAAATAACAACATACAAGGGGATTTTAAGCCAAATAAAGTATCCAATAAAGCCATGTCGAATCGGCATAAATGCTGCAACATAAAACATTCAAAACAGCGAACTAAACTTAATCAAATCCATCAATAGAAGGTTTCTTAGGGCACAAAGAAAGGTATTACAAAGAGTTAAAAAAACTCCATTAATAGAGTCTACAAACACATTTTTCATAACATCTGTAATGTTGTTTTTTAACTAATGAGCTTATGTAGGTTCTTATTTTTCCATAAGAATAGAAAAATGTTTTACTAAAAGAGCCATGATTTCACTGCAATCTCATTGTATACTGCATTTTTTATCAATACAAAAAAAAAGAGCCATGATTCAATTGCATCGAATAAAATAATAATAAATAATTTGTGGTTCCATAAATGGATGTTGTAACCCTAGGACACTTGGTGATGATTTCCCATTCTCTTGAGCTTATAACCATATGAACCACCTCCTAAAGCTTGCCCTTGAAATGATCACTCCCTGAAGTCAGGTGCTGAAGCTGTGTCTATAAGAACTATAACTTACACTACTATGTTGACAATGATAATGACATAAACTTGTTATGAACAATAACATATTACGGTCTCCAGCTGTTATAGGCTAAGTTTGCTGTTTGTTCATTTGTGGAAAGTTGCTTTTACTTTCTCTAATTCTCTTTTAAATTATACGTGAAGATAAAACTAAAAAGCGAATGTCTATATCATTTGTGCCTGTCTGTGTGTTACTTAAGTCAGTTCTGGTGTTTTGAGTTTATCTGGTCACTTTAGAAAGGTTTTTGATCTTCACTAGTATATTGCAGTAAAACATCTCTTTAGAATCTAGGCGAACTTTTTTTTTGTAAGAGACAAATGCAATAATGAATCTGATTTCCAATTTGAATTTTCATGGTCTTTTGAGTTGCATTGCAGATTGCAGGAATACATCAAAAGAATGTTAGAGTGTTATCAACGGATTCTTCTACTAATTATGCCCTATCTGTTGAGACTGTTCGCAAATACATAGTAGCAGACATAAGTGATGATTTGCATCCACTTTTTTTATGTGCAACGGTATGTAACTTGCATGGTCTCTTATGTGAGGATTTATTCTCAGTTTTCTGCTTCTACTAGTCCACTCTGAAAAATATATGTCGGTTAGATCAGCATGATGGATGAAGGGCACATTTCCTTATTGTTTAAAGTTCAAACAATATAGGGCCACCTTATGCAGTCCGCAATGCTAAGAAATACAACTTCTAGAACAATTGCAGATTAATTTTCTTAAGAATAAAATTTTCAAACCACATTTTGTTAAGAATCAATGTCTCAGACCACACATTGTGGTTCAGGAGAAATGACCAACCACAATGTATGGCTAGAAACATTAATTTTTTAAAATTTTATGAAAATTTGTTGTGGATACTGTAATTTTAATATAGGCTTCTTCAAGCACGAAGTACATCATATACATTTTTTTTCTTTATTAACTATATAGTTTTGGATATCAATCATTACTATTTTCTCTAATGGTCTATCGGAAGTCAATTTAATATAAAATGGGGTGTTTAATATTTCAGATTGGGACAACATCATCAGCAGCTGTGGATCCTTTGTACGAACTTGCAAAACTAGCAAGGGTAATTTCCTCCTATCAATAAACACAATCTATGATGCTATAAAACCAAAAATAACTTTGCATGTTTCCCCTTGAGTATGGTTATAAAAAGCAATTATCATTCAAATATTAACATGTACAATAAATGTATTCAACGTTAATACTCTCTTTTATATAAAGTTTAGAAAAGAAATTACTGTCTTCATTGTTTACATTTGGAAAAACATGTAATTGTATCACCATGCATAGTCATACAATTCATACTTGTAAATGTATTGCCAAGTTTTATCAGTAAAAATCAACATGGTATTTGCCTAAAACTTGGGAGAGAGTTCTCATTACACTGCTCACCCCACCATGGCACAATATTGTGTATTTCGTGTACAAACATCTGTAATAGAGGCTTCTTACACACATTCAACCCCTCCCTGTTGGTTCTCACTTCCTGCCATCCTATATGTGTATATATATAGAAGCAGATTTTTCTTCATCCTTGCCCTTAAGTTCCAGTTTGGAGTTCTTTCTCTTTTATAGCTTTAACCACCAGCCGAGTTTTTCATTCAATTGGGAGATTGTCTAATTTTCTGTTTTTGGTGATCTAAGTCCTGTAGACAGCTTCAAAATCCATCAGATTATTGACAGTCTTAATGCATATCAAAAACATAATAAACCAAGCCAGCTGACCCCTACAATCTCTGCAGGCTCTACCTGGCCCAGCTTGACTTGGATTACCCCATGGTGTTCCATCAAAAATTATTTTGAACACAGCATCTGGTGGAGGTTCTGATTGTCCATTTCATATTTTCTTTGAGTTGGTTATATGTATTTTCTGAATTTAAGCATTATTCTTGTTTATAATAATACTCGTGGTTTCCTCCTTAGCCAGTAAGTTGTCTCTATCCAAATGCTCTAGGGGAGGACCAAAATACCCTCGACTTTAGGCATAGTTATTTTCAGGTCAAAAATTACATAGGGTGCCAATTTAGTACATACAAGGTCTTCTTTGTTGGACAAAGGGATATTCTCTCTCTCTATATTCTAATGATGATGTATTGTTACATCAATACTATTATAATGGATGTATACTAAAACAAAAGTATAGTCATATTAGATCAATGCCTATATAAAGATAGTGATCTTTTCTAAAGATTGAAAAACATGCTAGAAAGGTAAGGCTCATGGATGGTGGATCTATGCAGAGGTGCCCGCAATTAGTAGGAGGTGGATGGAAGGAGGTGTCAACTACAGCTAGGGATGAGCACTTGCTAGGTCAAGCCCTATGATAGAGAGGCATGTTGTTAGGGCAATTATAGTAAGGGAAGAGTGCTTGCTAGGTCATGCCCTATTATAGAGAGACATGTTAGGGTAACTGCAACTAGAGATGAGTGCTTGCCAAGTCAGACTCTACTATAAGGCATGTTAGAGCAACTAAAGCTACAGATGATCATTTGTCAAGTCAAGAAGGTAGTATTATATTATTTTAGGCTAGGGTAGGTGAGGTAGTTTAGTATTCAAGGTTAGGTAAGCTAGTTGACTAGACAAGCCAGATAGGTTCTGTTGATGTGTTTTTTTTTGTGACCGCACCAACACAGAATAAAGTTACCAACGGCGACTCTATCCTCTCTTGAACAAAATCTCCTGCATGCTAAGATTGCTAGAAAGATCATGCATTCAACTTCAAGGTTCCTTCATGCAGTGGATAGTCTCAGTTGGCTCAATGTGATTTGCTGGTAATCTCAAGGGGGACTTATGTGATTGTTCAACAGCAGAGAAAGGGATTTTCACAGTTCGAAATATTTATCAATGAAGCACGGATTTCCTATACTAACCAGAAAGTACTGAATTGGAATGGTCGCAGGGCCTAAGAAGGTACTACTCTACTCTAAGGCGTGGGACATGGCAATCAACTCTCACAAACTTCAACCAAGCTTTGCTTTGCCTCGCTTTGGACAACTTCCACAAAACCGGTGCAATCTTCGAGGGGAGTAACTAGAAATGTTCAAATTATAATTCAACAATGGAGACACCATCACAACGATGTAATGTCCCCTTTTCAAGCCTGTTAGTTCCTGTGACCGTTAGCCTTTCCTTGGAAACCCGGAGGCTAGTCGGAAGTTAAAATTAGGGTTTCCTAATTTTGAGGAGGTCATTGTTCGGAGATGTCAGTTTTAATGGCGGATTCCTTCTGGGTTTTCAGAGGGCTTCGCAGTGGTATGATCATTCCGGCATTCGGGGTACTTTTTGGAATTTACTATTTTTAGTAAATTCTATTTTTGGCAGTTTGGCAGATGATGTTCAGCTCAGTTGACTTCCTGTTTCAATGGTCAGATGTTTGGATCAGTTTTGGCTTCAGTGCACCTCCGGAGGGATAAGTTAAGTTATTTCATTAAAGGCACATTTAAATATTATAATTTAATGTTGACCTTGGGCTTAGAAGTAATAACTTAAAGATGTTTTAAAAAGGGGCCATTGAGGGTGGCGCCCTCATTAAATGTTTATTTTAATTATTGCCTAAGTCAAGCAAGATGATGTGGGGCGCACTTTTCAAGATGGACTTTTAATTAAAATATCATTTATTAATCTTTGAAGGAGAAAGTACGCCTTCTTGAGGGGATCAGAGAATTTGACCTAAAAGATGTTTTTAGGGTTTCGTGAAGTGAAACGAAACTTATAAAAAGAGGGCTTGTGCATCAGTTTGAGGCATCTTGGAAATTACACTGTTATGCTGCCGGATTGATTCTGGATTGTTCGAGGGATGAAGACCTCCTAGTTTGGGCATCTCTTCTCGTTTGAAAGACAACGACTAGTGATGATTAGTAATCTACTTGTGAGTGCATCTTAGCTATTTCATTTGTGTTCAGTTTTGCATTGGGAAATCTGTTTTGAGTATTTTAGTGTTTCAGCTTATTGCATTTTTATACACAGCAGATTGCATGTTTCATTCATATATTGGAAAATACAAAAATAGTCTTTCTGGGTATTAGCTCATTCTTTTTGTTTGTCGGAAGCCATCATATTCTCCAGTTCTCATATTTTATAGTGCTTGCATCATTTTTAAAAAGAAAATCGCCTTTTTCCTTAAGGCCGTACCATTTAGATTTCTTGGGATTTGTGCATTGTTATTTCATTGCGTTTGGGGTCGGGGTTAAGGTTCTAGATTTGGCGCATTCTTCATATTAGTCTATTGCATTTTGGTTTAGGCCATTTGAGTGAGTTGTGAGGGAGCTACAAGTATTTGTATCTATTCACAGGCTGCTGTTTTTAACCAGCAATATACAGATTTGTAGAAGCAGAAAAAACAGATCGTCATTTGTAAAAGTTGTAATGATTCTTATGGCTTATTGAGCTCGGTCAAGAAGAGATTGTAATGTATTGCATGAATCATATATATACGGTTCTAACATCTTGACAGGCATAAGATCTTATATTGTAAACTGACCAGTAGTACTGGCAGTCATTATCCAGCTTGTTGCTTGCATTGGTATTGTTCAATTTTCATTTGAAGTTGTAATAGATAGATCTCCGCCCTATGGTCGCTACTATCCCACTCCGGGCTAGAAAGCACATTCTGGGTGTTGAGGGTTTCCAGTTTTCGGCAATTTCCTTCAAGTAGTAGATTTTGTATTCAGCATTTTCTTTCAAGCAGTAGATCTTGTAATCACTACGTCATATGGTCGCCCCTCACTCCGCATTGGATTGGGTAGCACATACTTGACGTTGAGTTCCTTTCTGCAAGTAGAGTAGAAGACCCTCTGACCAATGCTCATCCTCAGCGGTGCCATTCTGGTTAGAGTTGTTCTTATACGTTTTGGTTTTCTCATCTAACCTTAACGGGTGCACTGTCGCAATTTGTTAATTGTAAAAATCAAAAAAATTGGCTCGGAATATTTCAAACGATGCATGCCAACATGAAGATCATAATCGAAGTTAAGTCCGCAATGTTCCAGTTGACCACGCAAGGCAAACTCACCATCAACGAGCCCGCTAGTGGTATGGATTTAACGAAGCTTGCTTAAATTAAACACCACATTCCACAACTATCATCTATGTACATGAAATAAATTTTACTCTACTTTAAAATGCTAAGTGATTCGGAAGGACGAATGAGCCTTGCTAGCTACTCACAACAAAAGACGAAATTCACCATCAATGAAAACTCTTTTATTATGAGAGTGTTCACAACAACTTCTTACAAAGCATTCAATGAGAAATCTTTCCTTCCTCTTCAATCTAATCTATGCTATCAAACTATGCTAACTGTCTATGCTCTATCTCCTAGCTTTCTCTCTATCCTCTAATCTAATGCGGTACAAATGAGGGGGGATGCCCCTTTTATAGCTGGCCAAGTCCAATGGACGGCTCAGATTACAATCAGATAGATGGCTCAGATTGAGCCACATAAGCCCTAACCCTAAAAACCGCCACCAAGAAGAGTGGAGTAATAAATGAGGAATTAATGTCCACCATCTTCTAGAAGATTCCTGTTTGTAAACGCGTTCACACTGTTCTTCTTTCTGACTGCAAATTGGATGAGTCTGATCATTGTGGCTTCAACTTCTTGAAAGGGTATGGCAGGCACATTCTCGATCTGACTCCAAGGCTGTAACCTTTTAACCTGTTTGATGGTGATTTTCCTCCTTCCTGCCACTGCGTCTTGAGCTCTATGAAGCACGTAGGAGAACATCTTTTGGGCCATCGAAGGACTTTACACTTAAGGAGAATTTCTCTGCTTCGCTCTTTAGCCCATTCCGTTGTCATTGTTTAACATTGAAGCCTTTTGTTCACTCCTCATCCTTAGCCTTGAGGGCGTTTTAGTGCTTGAAGATGACTCTTTAACGCCTAGGTCTTCATCATTTCTTCATCCTCATCCTGAAGGATTCTCCAATCTTGGACTCGACCCGTTCTCCTTTGCCGCTCGCCTTCCTGAGCCGAGTGCATACTGGGTCAACACTTAGCCATTTCTTCCAAGTACTCGCTCCATCTCCCCAAGTCATCATGTCTTGGCCTTGGTGTTCACCCTGCAAAACAAGCAAGAGAAGAGCATCAAAACACTTCATAATATAAATTCACCTCACTTACCTGATTTTCATGCTTTGACTTCCAAGGCCTGAGTGATCTCCGGATCTGATAGAGTTCATCACTTTTCTCTAGCAAACTTTGCTTTCTTCATCCTCTTTTATCATAGGCGTACTTTAACCATGTATCCTCCTTGATGCTCATTTTTGATGCCTTAGAAACTTTGTAATGTCCCCATTTTAGCCATACTCTCTTCCATGTCTGATAGCAAGCCCGTAGGCCAATCAGAAGTTGAAATTAGGTTTTCCACTTTCAGAGGAGGTTTTGAGGTCTTGCATGCAAAATTTTCTAACGCATGTTTGGTGGAGATTTATGGGTTTTTGGAGAGCTTCGCAATGAGGTAACATGCATGACTGAATATTGACTTGCATTCTCGGCCGCTTTTGAGGGCTTGCATGTTGGAGTTTTGCAGTTTTGATTCTGGATTCCTTCTGGGTTTTCAGAGAGCTTCGAAGTGGTGTGACATGCAACTACAACAAAGGACTTTTTCAAACTTACTATTTTTAGTAAGTACGACGGCTACTCGGATTGTGGTTAAAATGAGTTTGGAACAACTTACTATTTTAAGCAGTATGCTATTTTTAGTAAGTTCTATTTTTAGTAGTGCTATTTTTAGTAAGGTTTCTGCAGTTCAGTTCAATGGCTATATCTGGCAAGTCAGTTTGAGCAGTTTGGTCTCGAACACCCTTGGTGCTATTTTTGGCAGTGTTTCAGCAACTTGGTATTATGGCTATTTCTGGCAGTGTAGTTTGGCAGTTTGGTCTCCAACATTTGAGGTGATTATTTTGGCAAGTTTGATATTTGATGAAAATAACATTTTAAGTGAAATAATTTTGCTAAGGCTTGGAGGGATAAGTGATTTTAATTAAAAATGCAATTTTATATGATATTTCACTTTATTATTCTATACGCCTTATTGTGGAGAAATAAGTTAATTTTTAAGTCTTTCAACTTATTACATTTGGATGCCTTTTGGAGATATATTTGCATTTTATTAAATTATCTTTCCTCATATGGGTTGGAAATAAAATGCAAATGAAATTTGGAGAAAAGGTGAAAAGTGAATTTCATTTAGGCACCCTAATTGGAGGGAAAAGAAGATTTGAATTTGGAGGCAAAAAAACTATAAATAAGAGTGATGGGCTCTTTGTTTGGCATCCATGAAGAAATTATAATGTTATGCTGCTGAAATGATTTTAGAGTTGGCTTCGAGGAATGCATACCTCCTAGTTCTTGCAACCTTGTTTTCGTGCTTGAAAGATAGTATCTAGCTGAGTTTCAGAGACTGCTTCTCATTCTAAGAGTGCAGATTGAGCTTTACAGTTGGAGATTTTGATGTTTATTTTCAGTTTATAGTTGCTGGTTTTTGTAGTGCTGAAAGTGATTTTTGATCATACGTCATTGTACGAATTTTCTATGGTTCTGGGTATTTGCTACATCTCTTCTACTATCTAGGGCGCCCCTATTTGCAAGTTTTCATAATTTTTAGTGGAGTCTTGGATTTTATATTTCACGTCGCCCTTCCTAGAGGCTGTCTTGCCTGGCAAAAGTTTAGAAAATTCATTAAGGAGTTGTTGCAGCTGTTTCTTAGTCACAACTTGGTTGCCATCTACCTAGGAGTTCATTGCATTTGGTCTCATGTCATTTGGAGTAGTTTTGAGGGAGTTATGAGCATTTTAGTGGTTTTGGGAGTTGCTGGTTTGCCTTTTCAATTTGCTGGTTTAGTATATCAGATTGTAGTAGTTGGTGTTCTTGGGCTTATTTTTCATGGTTGGGAGTCCTTTAGAGTTGGAGAGACATTCTATAATATTGCAGCATTGAGACACTTGAAATACATTGATATTGGCAAGAGTTCTATCATTTTGTAAGGTTGCACAGTAGTACTGTCAGCTACTTTCATTTCTTGCTAAGTTTCATTTTAATCCCATGGCTGTGGAAGAGACTGGCCCTTGCTCAGTCTTCATTGTATTGCATTTGGATCCTCAGCACCATATGTTAGCACCTCACCCATCACGGGTCTTGAGTGCACATTCTTGGTGTTTGAGTTACTTTTAGCATTGCATCGTTATCAATAGATTCTCCGCCATATGGTAGCACCTTACCCACCTTGGGTTTGGAGTGCACATGCTTGGTGTTGAGTTTACTTTTCAGTATTGCATCATTTTCAGTTGTTCCTCTGCCATATGGTAGTGCCATACCCACCTTGGGTTTGGAGAGCACATACTTAGTGTTGAGCTTTCCTTCAACATTGTATTTCCTTCAGTTCCTTCGAACGACCCTCGACGCCATATGTCAACACCAATCTCATCCTGAGTTGTGTGTGCATTCTTGGCGTAGAGTTACTTTCCAGCAGAGTTTGGTTTTGGGCTAACCTTAACGGGTGACTGTTGTGATTGAGCTGAATTGTTTATTGAAAAAACAAAAAAAAATTGGTTCGGTTCATTACAAACTTTCATCCATCTTGACGGCGCATTTAGAGGGTGTTGTTTGATTTCTCTCCGCCTTAGAAAATTTTCGAACCAACATGATATCCCCTTTTTGCCATAGCCAAATTTCCAACCCATCTACCTTAGAAATAATTTATTTCCTCTAGAAAATTTCATCAACCAAGCGCCCAAGAAAAATCTCCATCTTAAAGTCTCCGGCAGGGCATGAAGAATTTCAAAATCATCTCCTTGTCGAATATATCCAGTACCCAAAAGGAAATTCTCTTCAAAAAACACCAAATTCATGTGTCTATAGATGAAGGGGTACTTTTAAATTTTGAATTTTGTACCTTAGAAATTTTTTTTTCGTCAAAGTTTATTCTTTACTCTCTTCTTCCCCTGGGCGTAGTTCTTTTTTTGACACTTAGGAAATTTTTTTTAGATTACCCCTTCAAGCTGGGCGCGTTTGGACTTCTTTCCTGCCACTTGCAAAAGTTCAGAAGAATTTCCCACCTCCTAGCAAACTTTGGGCGCATTTAGAAGGTCCTCAAGGAATTTCACATCACTTAGAAAATTTTCACCATCATCCCTCCATCATGGGCGCATTTGGCCCTTCCTACTTCCATTTTGTTCATGCCTTAGAAGATTTTTGGTGCTACCATGCAAGTTGGGCGGATTTTACTAGTGGAGCTTCCATTTTTGCATACTTAGAAACTTTTTAAGTCACCCTTCACTAGGTGGGCGCATTTTGATGGGCCTCTTGCCATTTACGA
Organism: Sequoia sempervirens; assembly: GCA_007258455.2. NCBI lineage: Eukaryota > Viridiplantae > Streptophyta > Pinopsida > Cupressales > Cupressaceae > Sequoia > Sequoia sempervirens. The sequence goes on along the minus strand of VDFB02159145.1, from coordinate 34,655 downwards.
ATACTTAGAAAATTTCTCATGTTTTCTCACAAGCTTGGGCGCATTTAGGAGGCCAAGCTTCCATTTTGATTGCCTTGGACATTTTTCCAAATCGCCATTGCTCAAAGAGCCATTTTTTCATACTTCGAAAATTTTCCAAACATCCCTTCTAGCTTGGGCACATATCAAGGGGTCTAGAGGAACTTTTAACACTTAGAATATTTTCTCATCCCTATCTTCTAGCTTGGGCGCATATCAAGGGTCATGGAGGAATTTTTTTATGCCTTAGAAACAATTTCAACCTCCTTCCTCACACTGGGCACATTTGAGGGTGTGAGGGGGATTTTCATCACCTAGCAAGTTTTTCTCAACCTCATCTTAACAAGGGCGCATTTCACGTGCTGAGGAGGAAGTTTCAAACACTTAGCAACTTTTCCAAGCCAGTCCCCAACTTGGGCACATTTAGGGGGTCAAGGAGGAATTTAAACTTGCCTTAGCCACTTTTCTTTCACACCTCTAGAGGTGGGCGCATTTGGGGGGGGTTTGTAGGAATAAACCAACGCCTTAGAAACTTTTCCTTCACACATGCTGGAGATGGATGCATTTGGGGGGTCAAGGAGGAACTTTGACTTGCCTTGGAAACTTTTCTCAACCTCACTTCATCTTGGGCGCATTTGGGGGTAGGAGGAGGAATTCTCAGACTTAGAAAATTTTTATGGCTTCTTCCCTGAGATGAGGGCGCATTTCATGGGTCAAGCAGGAATTTCAACACTTGAAACTTTTTTCCATCCTCCTGCCAGTCTCATCTTGGGCGCATTTCACAGGGTGAGCAGGAATTTCAACAATACTTAACATATTTTCTGGCTTGCTCGCCCCTGTTTAACTATATTTAGTAAGTCCTCTGATTTCACCCTTTTGAAGGTTGGATTGATCCAAAATTTTAGCCATAGGATCCTCATGACCTAGTTAAGCTCTTCACACTGCCATCTCATGCTGACTTGCTATTTATAACATGTTTCTGAAGGTGATTTACTATTTATAGTAACTGCTTAGTTTCAGGACTTCTGCAACTCTGTTTAACTTGAAATCTGATTGGTGTGATCCTCATGGGTTGACTTGCCTGTTCACACTGACACTTGCTGCTGACTTACTATTTATAGCCTGTTTCTGGAGTGCCTTACTATAAATAGTAAGTGCTTAGATTGCCTTCAAATTTTACCAGTGGATAGCTTGAAAGATACTGATTGCAGTGGGATACATTGGTTTTCGGAGATTCTGGCGTTTGACCCTTCATTTTAGGTCCCGAAGCTGGAAACCCTAATCTGAATTGCATGTTGCTTAAACGATCTCCATTTGACCCCGTTTCTGTTGCACTTTGCTCTATTCGTGATACTGAGGTGCTGGGTAGCTGCCGGAATGGTCCTGCTAAAAATAGTAAGTCTCTGAAAAAGTGACCAACTTTGTTTGCATGTTATACTACTACGTAGCTCTTGAAAAACTCATAAAGAGTAACTTGACATGCACTGAAAAGCCCTACATGCAAACCCTAAAAATAGCCTTTGAAGACAGCTCTTGAAAAAGGTCCTGATCTTGATTTGCATGCTACACCACTGCGAAGCTTTCGAAAAACCCACAAAGAATGTCCAGACATGCGCAGAAAATTCCAACATGCAAACCCTAAAAATAGCCTCCGAAGGCTGAGTGCTGAAAGTTATCATCTCATCTTGCATGTTATATCATTGCGTAGGTCTCAAAAAACCCAGAAATATTCTCCAAACATGCATTGAAAAACTTCGCATGTAAACCCTAAAATCAGCTCCTGAAGGTGAACTTGCTAAAAATAGAAAGTTGTCCGTTTCAGCTCAAAACTTGCAGACAAATAGCTTGACGTGTCCTGGATGCAGTGTAACGATCTGAACTTCAAAAGTGCTGAGAAAATGTCCCAAATTAGGCACTTACTAAAAATAGTAAGTTGTTAGAATTCAATTAAATTTTGCTGGGAACCTGCTGGAAGCTTATTGACTGTAATGCCAAGCTCAAATTTCAATTTATTCACTCCATTTGACTTCAAACTGGTCGGAAGACTCAAAACCCTAATTCTTAGACTTAGCCAAAATTTCAAGTTTAAGCTCAAAGACAGGCACATCCTCGAAAAGACAGATAGAAAAGAGAGAGATAGCAGGAAAACCAAAGCCAAAATCAAGCCAAAAGACCCAAACGAAGCAAAAATTAGGGGGTCCCCATTTGCAATGGGGTGATGTGTGAAAAGTTCACAACAGGTTCAAATACAACTCAATTGATTTGAGGTGAATTAGATCTTGATGAAAGTTCTTTGGTGAATTGATGAAAGGATATTGTATTGTTAGATCCAACTAGGTCAATTAGGAGGTTGAAGAATGCAATTAGCTGAGATAAGCCAACTTCAATTGTTTGGTTAGATAGTGATGTAGATAGTTGGGAAACGACAATAGAGACTTTAGGTTGAGGGTACTTGTTGAGAGATCAGCTAGTCACCCCTCCACTCCCTTCCTCGCCCCCCACCCAATACCTTAATAGTTCAATTTCAAGGAAGTTGAGTGCTAGTTTGAAATATTTGATATTATTTTTCACATAACACCTCAAAAAAGAAAAAAATATTAAAATTATGTTCCTTTATAATGAATTCACATTAAAAATCAATTTATTTGAGATTTCTGATTCTTAAATTATAGACATATAAATCAAGGTATAGGGATATGCATTTCCATTTTTTCTTGGATAGTGTTTTGATATTCTATCATAATTTATTCTTTTGAATTTATTACATGACATATGGCTCCATGTTGATGCTGCTTATGGTGGCAGTGCTTGTATATGCCCTGAATATCAACATTATCTTGATGGGTTGGAGGATGCAGACTCTTTTAATATGAATCCCCATAAATGGCTTCTTACCAATTTTGATTGCTCTGCTCTTTGGGTTAAGGTAATGGTTATTAACTTTTTATGTATTCAAGAGTAACTTATAGGATTTTAGGTGTCATAATGTTTCATAACTTAGTACCTTAAAAATATAGGATTTAAAAAAAATTTATTTTCTCAACTTTTATATCACTTCTCTTAGTTGATATTTTGAAGATTCTTTATAAGTATTGAAGATTTTGATGAAGACTTGTTCCTTTAGTTTCATCTTTGGACCTTTACTAATCTTTGTTGCAATCATGCACTCAACTAACAAAAAACAACACAAAAGCACTTTGTAGAAGAGGATACATTGGGGGTAAGAATTTGAGCTAAAAAGATGGTTTTTTCTTTTGCATATAGTTCTATAAAGAAATCCTCGTCAAGATATGGTTTTCTCTTTGGAATGTATCTATTTTAATTGTAGTATAGATTTGAAAATGTGGGGCTTTAATCCCAAAATGCTGTTCGACACATCATCAACTCTTGCTAGGGTAATCTAACTAAAAAAACTTTGTTACATGGGGATGCATTCCTTGGAAAAATTCTACCATTGATCAAAATTTTCAGGTTTGTGGAGACAAATAGGAAACATCCTTGGGGCCATCCCCTAAATGAAAAATACTAAGGGATGGTGGGGGATGGCTAGGGATTGTCAAGGGATGCCTATATGTACATCAACCATCTTAGGGACAAGTACCATCCCCTATGGCATAACACTCTAAAAGACTAAGTTGTCGAATTGGAGACAAATAGGAAACTTGAAAATGTTTTTGGTTGAAAAATATAAGGGTGGTGGAGGATGGCTAGGGATTGTCAAGGGATGCCTATATGTACATATCTTGTAATCCCATAACACTCTAAGACTAAGTTGTCGAATTGGATCATGTATACTACAATAATTTTGATCGTTGAATACTGCTAGCTCCATTAATATGGGCAATTCAAAATATCATATATAATTATATTTTATTTTAATACTATATATAAACTATATATTCTATATGTAGTTATATTTAATAAATTAATAATATTAAATATAGTATTTTCTCATTCAATTTAATTTTAATCAATTATATAAATAATAGTATACTCAATACATTATATTATTAATAAAAATATTAAATGTTAAATTATAATAATAATTTATTTTTGAAACTGCTGGTATTGGCATGGTGTGATGGTTTAATGGTAGCATTGTTGTTCTTACCACCAAGGTTCAAACCCCATTGGGGTGGTATTGTTGAATGGTTGTATTCCGGTTCATAGCTCCTGTTCAAAAGCGTTTAGCCCTTGAATAAAAAAAATAATTTATTTTTGAAACTAGATTATATTATCTTCTTTTTGTACAACTCTGCCCTTTTCACTCCTTTGAAATGCTTGCTATGCGACTCCCAGACCCTAATCTACGATGCGTGGTGGATTTGGCTTGGCAAAGGTCGGTTGAATGCTTGCTAAACTTGTAGGAGGTTTTGAGTAGTGGCGATAAGGTTTTCATTTATGGTTGCAAGCAATCTCAATTGCCCATCTCTCCTTCAATGGTCTCTCCCTCTAATTCTGGCACTTCTACTCATTAGGGCTCCCCTCATCCTATTCGTTGATCTGCTATTGTGCCTGAAATTTGTTTGGATGTATTTGTCTACTATAGGGAGGTCTATTTATTGAATCATGCCCTCATTTGTAGATTCACAAAAACATGGTCGAAGCTATGCAACCTTCACTCTTGGATCTCTGAAAATTGGAAAGAATACATGGAGGAATAAATTTGCATATACTTCTATGCCAAGGGGTTCTTTATTCTTGATTTTGATTTTGTTGAAGATAAGGAGTTGGTACACAAAAATGGTCCCTGGATTTTCCAAGGAGATTCCTTTTGCATGAAACCCTAGTTCCCTTCTTTTGATCCACAAGCTAAGACCTTCTCTTCAACTTATTTTTGGGTGCAACTACCTTATCTCCCCTTGCAATTCTAGGAATTAGAGTGTTTATGGGCCATAGGTAATGGCTTAGGTAAGTATCATTGCATTTCAAAAGAAACAAACAATTATCAAAGTTCCACTTGTGCACGCTTATTTGTTGAAATGGATCTATCCAAAGTCTTTCTACACCTGAAAGCAATTTTTTCATAATCTACCGGTTACCTCTAGCATCTATTACCCACCTTCAACATTAAAAATCTGCAAGCTCATGTGAGGGGTATTCATGCTACAAATGGTAAGCCCACCTAGTGGATTGGGGTTGAGTCCCAAAACTATATCATTCCACCCAACACCCAAAATGATTTGGCTTCTCCCCATGCTTCTTCAAATTACAATTCAAAGTTTGGTTCATCCCCTTCACTTGCCCCCCCATGATCCAACTATTGGGGTTATAGAAGCAGATAGTACATATTTTGTTAACTCTATGATCTCTTTTATGTTGCTGGAGAAATGAGTAACAAAATCTACAAATTCTGAGTATCTGCTAAAGCCACAAGTGACTTCGATAGCTATTAGCAATGAAGATTGTCCAAGAGGAAAAAATAGTAATGACCTTGTATCCTTTCCTCAAACAAAACAAGAATGGACAAAAGTGAAAAAGAAGAAATCCCCTCCATCAAAATCCAAGCATCAAATGACTTTAAGGTCTTCAAAGAAAGGGAAAAACTTTGAAGAAACGTGCAAATACTATAGCACTCTCATCTATGGGTTGATGCAAATTTGTTATTGTTGTGAACCCAATGTCCATAGTTCACCAACCAAAAAAAGAATATTACATATTAAATAGGTTTTTTATAAATAATAATATTTTAATACTATGTATGTGTTGAGTCCGAACGCAAACTTAGATTTTTAATAATTTATCTATTTGATAGTTTATACTTATTAACGGCAAATTCGAGCAATTTATTGATTTGTTGATCCCTCATTCCAACCATCACATCTCTCCTGACTGAATGACTAATGATTAGTCAATGGGTCGGGTTGAAATAGCAATCGATGGAAATCAACCTTCACTCACAAATAGATCTATTCCAACCACTTGCATCAATGCATCTCTCATTTATGGCCTTACCCAAGGCTTTTCTCTTCTTCGGCTATCTCTTCCTGGACTCGAGGGGTCGAAATTAAGTCACGCCAGCCTCTACCAGCAATTTCAATGCTTTCAAGATGCGACTACTGCTGCAAAAACAGTAATTGAAATACTCTTTGTTGTTGGAGTATTGTAATTTCTCCCACCCCAATGACCACCAATCATTAAATGAGAAAGGAAAAATTAAATGAGGAAAACAAAATAAGGATAAAGATGAAAAAGCATTAAATATTTATCAAGTGATTTATCTAATGTGGCAAGTTGGCCTAAGTTCTAGAATGTACATTGTATCTCTCTAAGACCTCTATATATTGAGGCATTTGTAATGGTTTCGTTATTAGGTGTTTAGCTGATCAAGGTATCATGATGTTTTAGCTGATCAAGATATTTGTATGATTGAGTAATCATGAGAATGTTGTAGCATTCAAGAGCTATGGGTTTGTAAACAGTTTTTTATCAAGTTTAATAGAAAAGTATTTGCGGAGGATCCTATGTTTGTGTTTCTCAATATTGTGTGATTGATTATTTCTCTAAGTTGGTGTTTATCTCCATCCACCAGCATCATAGTGGTATCAGAGCCAGGTGAAGAGAAATCGAGATTATTGTTTGTTGCCATTGCCCACCAAAAAGGAATTCACGGAAGATAATGAAGCTCATAGTAAGGAGATGTCGAATGAAGATTTAAGCCGCTGTCAAAAAGGAAAAATAATCGCAGACCTGAATGAGAAAAGCTGATCTAAATCAAAGAGGAGATGGCTGTAGGAATCACCTAAGTGTAAGAAGCCACCCATAAGAAGCAGATGCAAATTTTGTGTAGTCACAGAAAATAAATCTGCCGATCAATAGAATGAGAGCCACCACTAAGGAATGTAGCAAATTGCAGGAGAAAGGAGCTGATGTAAGTAAAGTTACCTGTCATTCATAGGATTGTTGTTTTTATTGTAGGAGATCGTTGTTTAATGAAGAAGCCACCCAGCAAGGCCGTAGCCGTGAGGAAGCCACCAATAAGGGAATAAGGAAGATTGCGGGAATAGATCGTTGGTTTTATCAATGCAAAGGAGGTTTAAGAAGCCACTAGTGTTCAAGTCACATAAATCTGAAAAATTTGAATAGGATTGCACAGTCTAGAAGATAAAGCTATCGCTTCTTGAAGCCACAGCTGAGAATCCATCGTTCAAAAGGTCAACCATAGGCCAAAGGAAAACTCCCACTGCTAAAAGAAGATTGGGGAATTGAAAATGAATTATGATCTATTAATCTTATATTTGCATGTGTGTTTTTGGTGAGATTTGGTGATTGCAGCTATTCTGGTTCTAGTAGTAGAATTTTTGACTGTTTCATTGCATTCGAGAGGCTCGAGAAAGTTAGATTTGGATTTTGTTTCACTCAATTTGGCCACCATATGACACAACAAACAAGAGCTTGACGCTTAGATTTGGTAGACAACTTTTTATTGGAGAATTTTTGGCCCAAATGGACCTTTCCATTGCACTCAAAAGGCCAAGGAGATGAATTTTGATATAAAATTCGCCTATATTCGATGTTGGGATTCATCGAGGAATTTTGTTGTTGTCTAGGAGGCCATATGGCCCCCTAGTTGCAGCAAAACGACCGAGGGTCGAAATGTATGTATATATATATAAACTGCTTAAGCACCTAGCAAATATATATATAAACTACTTAAGCACCTAGCAACACTGATGAAGGGGCTTTAAACCCACAGCCAAAGGCTGCCCATAAAGCAACTAAAGCCGCTTGCGGCCTCTGCTAGCTACTAAGCAGCTAAACTGCTAGCGGTAAACAACATAACCATAGTGGTTAAAAATATACCACGACTGTAATGTCCCCTTCTAGTTGACATCTCTTAGTGCTTAAGATTAGCCTATTATGTGACCCTCGTAGGCTGATAGGATGGATAGAGGGTCTTGTTGGAGCTTGGCTTGGCTTCAGTTGTCAGAATCTACCAGTTTGGCTTTCGTTCAGGGTCATTCGGACATCATTTGCTTGACTTACTATTTTTAGTAAGTGAAGTCACTCAGTGGAGCACCCCTGCTATTTTTAGCAGTATGGTCTAGTCGTATGCAGATTCAATCACTTATCCTCCGGCTTCAGACGGTTCGTTAATCGAACTTATTTTGAGGAAGATATTAATATTTATCTGTCAAAACAAATATTAATTATTTTGAAGCTTATATTATAAAGTTATAATATTTTTTAATATTATGACTTAAGTGATTAATTTAAGGGGTCGACCATCATTAAGAAGGGGACCATTTTTAATTAATCTTTTTAATTAAAAAGAGGCGTCCAACTATGGAATTATTAAAAGAAGAATTCGAACTTTATTTAAATGATTTTTTTTTTTTTTTGAGAAAAGTCGACCTTCTTGAGAATATAAGGATTTTCATTGTGAAGAAGTAGCATTATGTTATGAAATCGAATTTTTTCCAAGTGCTTCTTCAGAGAACAGAGCCTAGGGTTCCAGTTTTCATTCTGCATTGGAGAACGAGCCATCTTCAGTGTTTGCAGTTCAGAGGCTGTGAAATATCAGCTGATTTATTGCCTGTGTAGAAACCCTAGTTTCCCCGTTTTCTCTGTATCTGACTGTTTTTATGATTTTTCTGAAAGTTTTGGTTTTTTGACTGTTTTCGGTGGTTTTTGTGCAATACAAGGAAATTGCGATTTTTGCAAATACTTGAAATAAATTCAATAAAAATTATCTAACTCTAGAAACGATGAAATACGGATGCCAGTACATTTATTACTCTTCCGGAATGATTACAATAAATACCCAAATACATGCAAATAGAAAAGCAATGATTATTTATTGAGAACCTGGTAAAAACGCAGCAAGCTGATCTGATATGATGGTAGTACGGCTGCAATAAAGATCTCTTCTCCCTCTGAATAATGATTGCAAACTGATCCAGACTCCTAGGCGCCAGGTTGGATGAAGACTGCAAGCCCAAAAGAGAGGCGTCTTAACCCAGATGAAAGCACGTCTTTTTGATGCAAGTACGGCCTGTTAGAATGGTATGGCTGCAGCAGCAATAAATGCAAATTGTACGGCTCCTTGATATCAATGTCCAGACTCTGAAAAATGGTGCGCCTTGATTGAGATATGTTCTCTGGATGCAAACACTGATGAAACCTCTGAAGATAATTAATCTCTGAAGCTCTGTGATTTCTCCTGGATGAAGAAATCTCTAACTGGCAATAAATCAGGTGATATCTCACACCCTCTGAACTGCTTTCAATGGAGATGGCTCGTTCCCCAGAGAATTCAAGACTGAAACTCTAAAGCTTCTTGCTCAGACCAAATTTGATCAATTTCCAAAATCAATAATCACATAATGGCTCGATTTCCAATGCAATTGCATAATATCCTTGAGAAGTGCGAATTCCACAATAATAGGGATTATTAAAAATTCGACTTCTTATTTCTTTTAATATTTCCATAGTCTCAAATGCAATTTTTACAATTAAATATAATCGCCAATTTGGCCCCTTTTCTGATGATGGGCGACCCCTTAATAAAAATCACTTAAGTTATAATTAAATATTATAACTTTATATTATAATCTCCAAACAATTAATATTTAATTAATTCAATTAAATATTAATTTCTCTCTCATTACTCATCCGAAGCCTGATCCGTCTGAAGCTAACGAACACTGAAGTGATTCTGAACACCAACAATCCATACTACTAAAAATAGCAGGGGTCCCATGCTGACTGCCAAGAACTGCTAAAAATAGCAACTTCTGAAAGAAATGTCCGATCGAGCCCAAACGAAAGCCAACTGATCAAACTCTGCCAACCGAAGCTGAGCCAAGCTCCAACGTGACCCTCTATCTAGTCTATCAGCCTACGAGGGTTGTATAATAGGCTAATCCTGTGCTCCGAGAGATGTCACTGAGGAGGGGACATGACAGCCTGTCAGAGAAATAGCTTCATCCAGAAGTTATTACAGAGCATATTGAGAAGTTATCAGTTAGGGTTTGATTTAATAAATATCCAGAGACAGAGTTTCTTTGAGCGATTGGATGTTTGATGTCTGGCATTGATTTCAAAGTGTACGGAATTCTTATTGCTGCTGTTTTGAGGCCGTACCAACCAGCATGTGGGCCGTACTTCTTCTCTTAGTTTGGACGCCTTGATTCTGGGTCTTCTCTTTTCATAAAGTGGGACGCATTTATCTTTGGAGTGATCTGCATCATTCATGAGATTGGAGAAAGCTTGTCTGATGGCTGCTGTATTCAAATCTTCATCATCAATGGTGGCTGCAATGATCAGGTTTTCAACATAAATGTCGTTGCTTTTTACCTTGCATGTTATTCGATCTTAAATGTAATCAATCTAGAGGATCAATAAACGTTCTGGCATCAATATATTCAGTAGATTCTATCATTATTAGTATTGTAATATTTTATTTAAATTTTGTAAGCCATTTCCTTCAAAAATCGCATTTTTACCTCTTTATGCAAAAACACAAAAAAATCAAAATACTCAAAAACAAGCAAAAACAAGCAGTTTCAGAAACAGGGAGAATAGGGGTTTCTACAACGACCTACTTCGTGGTAACTATGATGCCATTTACATGGCCACTAGAGCTCTCCATCCATGCCCACCTAGAGCACTACCCGCACCTAGCTAGAGACACAGCTCCACTGGTGGTGCCGTTTGAGAGCCACAAGGCCCTCCCTATAGGCCAAATTGGGCCTTTGTTCAAACTTGCATAATTTTTGCCTCTTTTATTGGATTTTGGCTAACAGATAGTTGACAGAAATCTAAAGATGAACACTTTCCATCCATGGAGGTTTTGAAAAGAAATTTTGCCATTTTGTGTCAGATATTGTAGGTTCAAATTGTTTGTTGCATTTTTCTTCAACTGGCCTTAACTTTCCGCTTGAAGCTCTGCTTTTTGAAATCAAATAGGCATTTCAAAGATATTGAAAAGCACTACACATAGGCTGTTTTTTCAAGATTTTGTATCAGATTAATTTTGTATAAAAAGTTCCATTTTTGGCCATTGTGGGCCTAGTAAGCATTGTAATTTGGTTAAAGCTTTGTAATCGCACTAATCATAAAGTGCCAACATTGTAATGTCATTGGGGGTGATTTATGAGACTAGTGGAAAGGGGGGTTGTCCCTTGGTGTCTCTTTTGCACTTTACATTCTCTTTTCGTGCACTCACAATCTTCTTTTTTGCTTAAAATGGATCAAGTAAAAATTCCTATGCTAACACCTTACAACTATTTTTATTGGAGAAGTAAAATGTCCCTCTAATTGAAAAAGTGTGGATTTCATAGGGTAACAATGGTACTAGAAACTGAACCAACTATTGATATACAAAAGCCAAAATGGTTTAATAAGTGTGATGAAGCATTTGGAACCTTGTGTATGTATTAAAATAATAAATGTAATATTAATGGTCATCTTAGTGTTATTAGGCAACTTAGTTGTTTTTTAGTAATTGCTTTAGCTTTAGTTTATTTTAAGCATATTTATGTTTTTTTAGCTTTGAGTTAACGATTGTTTCGTTTTAGAAACATCATCTTGTTTTTCCTTTATAAGGAGCCTTTGTCTCCATCTGTAAACACAATCATGAATATATTAAATTATTTTAGTATGTCTATATCTCTAGATCTTCTCTTTCATGTCGAGTCTTTGTCTTCACCAAATGAAGTTTGGACACCATTGGAAAACCTCCTTGCTACATAAGATGAATTAAGAGGTCATCGATTGGAGAATGAGCTAATAGGTTTAAGCCCTTCAAGTTTTGATACAATACAAGACTTCTTCACCGAACTAAAGGCCATAAGATTGCAATTGAAACAATGTGGAATTGAGAAAAATGATAGATAATTGATTTTAAGTATTCTCTTTAAACTTGGTCCAAACTATTCAGTCTTTGTTTCTACATTCTATGCCACTATAAGCGCCTTAGGAGCCTCCTAGACGATGCCTTATTTTGATGTGTTTGCTAATGTTATCACAAAATAACATTACAAGTTGGTTCAAATGGGCACTATCAAATCTTCTAAGTCTCATGCCTTGGTTGCAAATCAAGGCACTAAAGATCATAAAGATATTGGCAAACAAAATAAGAAACAAAAGAACCAAGGAGAGAATGATTCAAATGTATCTTTGTCTGCTTCTAATGTGGACACTAGAACTTCTTCAAATCAAGGAAAATAGAAGAAGGAGAAGGATAAATGTTCTTAATGTAAGAAACTTGGCCATGATGAACATAAATTTATGAAGAAACAAATTGACCACCTTACACATCTTGAGATAAGCAATAAAGGGGTCACTAAATCTCCATCTTCATCAAACCAAGAATCTATTAAGCAAAAGGAAAAAGGCCATGCAAAAAAACATAAAGGAAAAACTCTTTGTGCTTCTACAGGTCTTGGATTAGGGAGATGGCTTCTAGATTTAGGAGCTTCTCATCATATGGCTTCTTCATAGTCCATGTTCTCTTCTTTTGAGCCTTGCGTTATGCCACCTATTTTTATGGGTAACAATACATATATGAATGTAATTAGGAATTGATCTGTTGATATCAAGGATGACACTTTCAATGATGTATTGTGTGTACATCATTTGTCCAATAATCTTCTTTCCATCTATTAGATTACTCACGGTGGAGCAAGGAAGACTATGGAATTCACTCTTGATTCAATTATTATTAGAGATTTGGAGAGAAGAGAGATTATTGCTAATAGGATGGTTGATCATGCATCTCGGTTGTACACCTTTTCATATTTTGTTCTTGATGATGGCTTTGATCCTTTGGATGATGATCACACGTCTAGTGTGTACTTTGATTTTGAGGAGAATTTTTGTTGCTTGAACTTGGGTATTCTCACAAGTTATCTAGTTCTTGAACCTTGTATTCCATCTCCTCCATCTACTATTGCTACTTCAGAGTTCACTATTGCTTCTTTAAGAACTTCCATTGGTTCTTTGCAACAGGACATACATTGTCTTTCAAATTCAGCTTTCTGAGATGATCTCTTGACAGGTATTCCAGAATTATTTATGGAGACACATTGCATATTTTGGAGACACTATTGATTGTATTCATCTTCTCTTTGATGGAGTTGATTTTTCTTCAATTGTTGTGAGGGAACACTCTGACCTCCTTGTTCATTCTCTACAGGATCATTCATTACAATTTGACATGAGTGTAGATACTTCAGATCAACATTTGGAGGAGACATCTTCAAAGGAGATACTTGAGTCTTTGGATTGTGTTCTACATCAATCTCTAGGAGATTCTAAGATTTCGTTTTCAGTAGTGTGGCCTAGAACACCTAATTTGATTGTGACAACATTTAGCATCAACATGGAGACAATTGAGTTGAGTTCAGAGACTTCATACATTTTGAGTTTCCTTCCTATATATTCCTTTCAGGAATGGGGAGATAACTTGCATATGCCATTGGTTTTGTTTCTTCCTAAGGGGAGGAATGTTGTTCGACGATTGTGGACCATCTTCTACATCTAGTTTTGAGCATCTACCATTGGATCTCTTTGGGGGGGACTTCTTTGTCCTTCCACTTCATTTTTCTTTCTATTATGGGGGGTGCATACTTCCTTGTTCTAAGGGGCTTCTTCTTCTTTGGGGGGGATTTTATATGTACATGGGTACCTAACATGGCCTCATTTTTCAGGGCCCATCATCTTTTCATTCTCCGAAGCTATGCTTAAGGGGGGATGTTGAAACAACCCCTGTGGTGTTTGAATTTGACTTTCTGATTTTCTGTGTGTTTTTCTGTTTATTTGTTTTTGAGTGTTTTCATGCCGGAAATGAAAATAATTGAAATACACAAATAAAGGAAAGGAATGCTTGAAATGATTGAAACCCAGTTGATTATATTTGATTGTAAACACAAATAGGGCATACCCATTTGCTGGTAAAGAATTTCATGAGTCTGATTTTTATTACAGCAGCCTTAATTGCACTCCATTCAAGACGCCAATCACCAATTTGAAGGTTTTCCAGTTGGTAATCAATTTGCAAGTACTCCTTCAACCTGGATGCCCAATTTAAAAGCCACAAACAGCCACAAAAAGAGGCGATCTGCTAACTGGAAGAAACATGCCTCCCAAGAAGGTACGCTGTACTTGCAACTCCCATGTGCCAAATCTGGGAAAGGCTGAAAGCTGGTCTAAAGCCTGATAAACAATGCAAGAAGTGACGCCTAAGCCATAGGAAGCAAAAGAGAAGGTACGACTTGAAGTAGGAGACCCATGTGCCTTGGAAGATGAAATCTTCAACTCCAATGGTGCTGGTTTATTATTGGTAATCTGCAACTACTAAAATCTACAAACCCTTGTTTCAGATCTGCAAAGATAATCACAAGACTTGATTTATTCTTCAAAGCAAAACTCCATATTAATGCTCAAATGTTGATCCCTGAATGAGACCAATCATGAAGGAACCTTGGACATTCTTGCATGCCTACAAAACCTGTTCCAAGAGAGGGTATCCATCCTCAATCAGCATGAAACTTCAAAACTTGCAGCAGAAGCTCCAAAATGATATAATATTCTTCAATGATGAATTATGAGCCAAACCCTTGCCTTATGGAGAAGTATGCTACTTTTATATATTTCAGCCTTTGACAAGTCAAAACAAATCTCCTCTTGAAAATCATGCCACTTTTCAATAGCTCTTATAATTTAATATTAAAAAATTTGCCAAAGTGACTTTTCACTTAAAGCTTCATAAAGTGACTTTTTTCACTTAAATATTTTATAAAGTGACATATTTCACTTAAATACTTTATAAAGTGACTTATTTCACTTAAATATTTCATAGAGTGACTTATTTCACTTAAATACTTTATAAAGTGACTTAAGATATTCTTTTAATAAAGCCACTTTCACTTTATACCATTAATTCACTAAATCACTTAATAATAAAATATTATTAAATAATGTGACTTAATAATTCCATAACTCCTGGCCCAAATAGCCAAATGACCCCTCGAGAGTGTCCCATGACCAAGATCAACTGCAAGTGTGCCATCACTGACCCGAAATGTCATTTACTAAAAATAGTAAGTAACAAGGACAAGTCTTCAAACCCCTCTAAAAGATTCCCTAATCCTCCCGTTAGCCTATGGGAACCGTAATAATAGGCTAACCCTGTTCCTTGAGCCATTGGCTAGGAAGGGGACATTACAATCCGCCCTTCCCGAAATTGCTTGTCCTCAAGCAATCTCAACTCTAGATGCTGCAAAAAGTTCCCAAGACAACCTTCCTATATCACACCCCTCCGTGGGAGTACACCACCTGGATCCCAGGGATACCACCTGCCTCCAGATGACTCCTGTTGCACCAATCTAACCATACCGGGTATGCCACATCGTCCAAGATCAGCCCATAAATTGCGTGCCCTGTAAACATGATCATCTTGTAGAAGTAGCTCTGAAAACCTGCAAGGTTTGTCCTCTTCATTTGCAGAAAGAGACACCTCATACCAACCGTCCATCTCATGCGTGTGTGCCTTATGCATTGTAATCAAGTCAGATGCGAGTGGGCTGAAAGTAAAGTCATATGCACATCGCACAATACACACACTGTGGAAAGTATCAATAAGCCCTGATTGTAGTCTTCATCCACAACTAGGATCCCAAGTCCTATGATTGTTGTCCAATTCCCCACAAAGAACGAAAGGAGTGCCATCATCCAACTCAAAGAGTGGATTATCATAAGTCAAATCAGCATTATCCTCAAACAATGGATTAACAATAAATGGTACATTGTCCTTTTGCTGATCTAAATTACCTCTCTCTTGATTTTTGAGGCAATGAACAGAATCATACTCCTCCTGAGAGATACCTTTCCCTCTACCCTTCTTCTCACTGAAGGAGATGACATGTAGATTACCTTCAGACATTCCCCTCAACACATATTTCCTACCATCAATGGCAAATTTCATTTCCATTGTGTGCAGGTTGAGGGAAAACTCACCAATTGCATGAAGCCATTTCATGCCTAAGACTACATCCATCTCACCCATGCTGACCACATAATAATCAGCTTGGAATTCATAATCATTAAGCTGCAAGGTGAGATTAAGAATCCTCCTCGTACAAGTGAGAGTGAAACCATCCGCTATTCTCACCCTAAAACCCTCAAAATCCTCAGCCTGAAGTCTATGCCTAGCAACCAATCCCTCATTAATGAAGTTATGAGTGGCTCTTGTGTCAAGCAAAGTGACCACACACTGCTCGCTCAAGGCTCCTCTGATTCTAAAAGACCTCTCTCTTTCAATGCTAGAGAGTTGTGCCATAGGGGATAACTTTGCCAAGTCTTTTCCTGACTCTTCTGATGCTCTTCCTATCTTATTGTCCTCCAAATCAGATTGCTGTTCAGAATTTTCCGAATCTGATTCGTTCGCATAAAAGTACTCCATCTGATTTACTTTACCTTTGAGAGGACATTTATGACCCTTTTCATACGACCCTTTGCAGGTGAAGCATAATTTTTTCCTTCTCAAGTCTTGGAGGGTCTCATCACTAAGTCTTTGAAACGGTCTTCTATGCTGGTTTGTAACTCGTTGACTCTCATCCTTTAGATGAGTCAATGTTTTAGGCGGCAACTGCCTTTTTGGGGCAGCAAGCTCTATATCTCTCGCCTTCTTCATAGGATCTTGTAAGGAAGGTGGATCAAAGGCTTTGATCCAACCTCGTAAGGGTTCTAATAGATCCTCATTGAAAAGCACTACCAACCTCCTCTCTAATATTCTCGTGACCATCACGGATATCCTCTAAAACTCTGAAATATAAGCCTGTAATGTCCCAACTTGCTTAAGCTATGCAAGTTCTTGGAAGGAAACCTTTGGATCTCTCCTATCAAATCGGTCGATGAGTTTGTTAGTAAACTCATCATAAGATACAATTGACCTGTGACCCAAAGTAACCAAACCATGGTACCACGCTCGTGAGCTACGCCATCTAGATGTAGTGTGGCAAACTTGATTGCCTCTTCTTCAGGCATGGGCCTCAAGGAGAGGAAGTTATTTAATTTCTGAACCCAACCACGTGCGGTACAATGATGCCCTCCATCAAAATGTTCCAGATTAATCTTACTCACCGCCTATTGGAGATCTTTGGTGCCCTGTGGTGCTCTAGTGTCAAGTCTGCCAACCGCCATTGCCCTCTGTCTCCTCTGGTTCAGGAATTGGTCAAATGTCAACACATTCCTGATGTCAGTAGGTAGTGAAGTGTACTCTGCATGGCTGGTCCTAACCTCATCGATCATGTTTGTCGACTGCTCCGGATGTCATTCCTGATGAACAGGGGTCTCAACCCTCTGTGTAAAGGTAGGCTACAAAGGCCTAGATGTGGTATTGATAGAAATCCTTGGCCTCTCTTCAGGCTGAGCATTAGAACTACTGGAGCTGTCATGTTGTCTTGTGTGACCAAGATTAGGAACTTGGTTCATCTTATGCAAAAAATCAGCCAACATGTCCATCATAGCGTCAAACTTCTGCTCTCTCCTGGCATCTGGGCTAATGGAACCCGAATGCTATTTGTCTTTATCTCCCATGGTACCTAAAACACTCTTTCACTGGATAGAGTTCTTGTTATTTCCAGTGAATTGTGAAAGCCTAAAACCTCTGAAATGGTTTCTCTCTGGCACTTGCGGAGGATGCCACGACTGTGAACCCCTGTGATAAGTCTGTTCTTTATCACTCATGAAATAACCTCATAGGATGGCAGGATTTAAGCACTCTGATACCACTGAAACAACCTTCGTGGTGTTTGAATCCAACTTTCTGATTTTTTGTGTGTTTTTCTGTTTATTTGTTTTTGAGTGTTTTGATGACGGAAACAAAAATAATTGAAATACACAAATAAAGGAAAGGAATGCTTGAAATGATTGAAACCCAGTTGATTATATTTGATTGTAAACACAAATAAGACATACCCATTTTCTGGTAAAGAATTTCATAAGTCTGATTTTTATTACAGCAGCCTTAATTGCACTCCATTCAAGAGGCCAATCACCAATTTGAAGGTTTTCTAGCTAGTAATCAATTTGCAAGTACTCTTTCAACCTGAGTGCCCAATTTAGAAGCCACAAACAGCCACAAAAAGAGGCGATCTGCTAACTAGAAGAAACACGCCTCCCAAGAAGGTACGGTTGTACCTGCAACTCGCACGTGCCAAATCTGGGAAAGGCTGAAATCTGGTCTATAGCCTGATAAACAATGCAAGAAGTGACACCTAAGCCACAGGAAGCAAAAGAGAAGGTACGGCCTAAAGTAGGAGACCCATGTGCCTTGGAAAGATGAAATCTTCAACTCCAATGGTGCTGGTTTATTATTGGTAATCTTCAACTACTAAAATCTACAAACCCTTGTTTTAGATCTGTAAAAATAATCACAAAACCTGATTTATTCTTCAAAGAAAAACTCCATATTAATGCTCAAATGTTGATCCCTGAATGAGACCAATCATGAAGGAACCTTGGACGATCTTGCACTCCTGTAGAACCTGTTCTAAGAGAGGGTATCCATCCTCAATCAGCATGAAACTTCAAAACTTGCAGCAACAACTCCAAAATGATATAATATTCTTCAAGGATGAATTATGAGTGAAACCCTTGCCTTATGGAGAAGTACGTGACTTTTAGAGATTTCTGTAATGTCCCCAATTTTGCGAGCATCAGAGTTCGGTGGTTCTTGGCCCTCGTAGGCTACTATGACTGGTTAGAGGGTCTCTTTTGGCGATAATCAGAGGAATCGCTCCTTCAGCATCTCATGTGGGTTCAAGTAGCCTTCAGTTGATTCAGTTTCGTATACTTACTATTTATAGTAAGTCAGCCGGCAAACAATTCTATTTATAGCAGGGCACCTGAAGTTCACATGTTGGCAGTGTCGATTCCCAAATTCAGTTGAGTTGGTGAAATAAGGAGTTTTGCCTAAGTTATAACATTTAATGATTATTAAAGGTGACTTTAATAATAATTAATATTTTAATATTATATTATAACATTATATTTGCACTTTATGACTTGAGGGTCCATTTATCATTAAAAAGGGGGCCATTTTAATTAATTACTTGGGCACCAATTTCAAGGATATATTTTAATATTTCAAAGTGCAAACATTTTATTTTAAAATGTTTTAAAAGGCAAAATGGAGGGAATCAGCCTATTATCTTTTATCCCACATTGGTGAGAAAAGTGTATGAGCTCCTCTAGGAAAAGTATAAAAGAATCTTAAGGGGCTCATTTGAGGGAATTCAGAATTGGTTATTGGATATTTGTTTATGATTTCTCTTTGGCGTTTGGAGAAGGGAGCCCTAGGGTTTCTGCCAGCGTATTGGCTTTGGAGAACGAAAACTCTCCATTGTATCAGCATTATGAGGTTGTGGAATATCAGCTGAAGGTGCTCACTGCTGGCTTCATCCAGAAGTCAAGTTTATGCTTCATCAGATTTACTGCTTCAGTCTTGCAAGAGAGATTTGGAATAAGGGTTTCAACATCTTTCAAGTTCAGAAGATTGTTTCCGGGTATCTTTCTTTGTAAAGCTTTCAGAAATTTATGCAATATCAATAAAGCTTCATTTTCAGCATTTAACTTGTTTCCAGCTGTATATCATTGCATGTTATGCTTCAGAAATTGTTAATCTCTTGAATGCATATTTTATGTCTGGTAATAATTGAGAAAATTTATAAAAGATTACAAACCCTAGTTATTCAGCAAAGTTTTCAGAAGTTAGAGACAGACAGGTCTCTTACAGTGGTATCAGAGCCTGGATCTTGCCAGCCTGTTGGGAAGATCAATTGCAGCAAATCACATTTGAAGGAGTACAATTTTGTTCACAAATTTAATGGCCGGTGGCCAAATTTGTGGAGATTGTTCAAATTCGATTTAGAGAAAATAGCTCTTAGTTTGATGAGGGTCAATTTGAAAGTTATTTGATTTTTTGAAGGATTTAATTACAGTACGTGTGAACTCCGATTCTGTTAGAGGATTCGACTCTCTGGCAGCTTGTGATCATTGCTGCAGTCAACAAGAAAGAATCAAGTAGCTGTCGATCTATTCCGGAAAAGTGCCAAGCGGCAAAGTCAAGGACGGGAGCTCAAAAGAAAAAAGAAAAGAAATTGAAGCTTCATTTAGAAAGGTCAAATAATCGCCAGCATCCTGAATAAGACAAATTCAGAGAAATCGCATAATATATTATATCAGATAAGTCAATAATAGAGGCGTTCAAAGAAATTGGTCGATTTACATGGAAATCTCACAGTAAAAGACAAAAGGCATCAGAACTCTATAACTTGAGTCGGGAGCTGCTTGAGCATTCCGCTAAAGTCAAAGACAGGGTGAACTTTGGCTGGAGATTAACTTCAAAATCAAACAGGAAGTAAAACGGCATTTGGAAAAAGACAAAAGGCAGAGCATAGAGACCTGTCGGGAGCTGATTAAGGTTTTATTTTAAAAGTATCAATCCATTGAGCTGTCGTTGGGTACATAAGAGCGACTAAAGGAGATAAAACAATATCTGTCGTTGAGGATGATTTCTTGAGGAAATCGTGGCATATTATTTAATTAAATCTGGGCGCCTTGGCAAAGGAACACGGTGTCTGGAGAATAAGCGCACAAATAAAAAGACAACGCCTATGCTGAGAAGTCGGGTCTTTGGAGGAGACGTGAAGATTGAAACTACAAGCTGGATAGGTGTAAAGCCATTCTAGAGGTCGTCCAAGAGGATACAAGGCTGGAGGTGACTCATAAATAATATACGGGTTATATATATGTGTTGAGGAGCTGCATCGAATATTTGAATGAGGAAATAGAAGAGTCTTCCGTGCGGTTGCTGCTTGGATCAAGTCAAAGCAAGACTTGAATATTATATTCATGTCACGATTATATCTGGAATAAAAAATAAAAAAATAGGCGTACCAGAACAATACAAGATTGGAGGCATCAGAGTCAAAACAACTACAAGGCAAATAGAATTCAAGATTTCTCTACTGGGCGTAATTTTTTAGTTAAACCAAATATCCAATTTCTGCCTCTTCACAAAGATAGGTCGCCAGTTGTCTCAAAGGCAGAGAAAGACAAAAGCAGATCGAATAAGACAGGAAACAAATAGAAGAGAGTACGTGGTTGATATAAGCGTTGCATCAGTTACATTTCTATGAACTCTGTGCATTGACTCAAACTAAAGACATTCTAGGTGCAGCTACTTGGAGATTATTAGTGAGAGTTGCATTTTGAAGAAATTCAGTTCATGCTGGAGAGAAAAAGCAAATTGGATGAAGTCTTCACTATTGGTCATTGACACTGTTCTAGTATTTCTGAAAGGGGTTGAAAGACAATTGTATCACATCTTCTCTTCTTATCCGTCATTTGCACAACTTCACTTGAGTCTACTTCAGTTCATGTAATCTTTACATGCCAATCAAATACATCAAACAAGAGTACAACAGTTAATGAGTTCTCCAACTAAGTGTTTGACAAAATTTACAAAAAGGGTTTGGCTTCATTGTATCGTTGTCTTGTATAGCACTGCCATTGCATTGATCTTGAGACAGTTTGCTGTCATATCAGTAATATTGGCTTGTAGCTTTAACTGTGTTTGAGTGACAAATTTATCAAATTTGCCAAAGTTGGAATCAGTTGGAGAACAATCTATTTGCAAGACATTGAAGTTAGAAGAATTGCACTTAAACTGTTTGACCAAATGCCTCAATGCTGTAGCTGAGCATTTGCATAGTTTGATCATCTAAAATCACTTGCATAATTTGATTAGTCTTCCTGCATGCATCATTTCACCATACAAAGGGGAAATCAAAATCAAAAAACAAACACTGGCTGAAAATACCTTGCAAGTCAACCGTTTGACGAAATTGTTACAGGCTGAAACTGAAAATTTAGAGCAGTTTTTGCAAGGGATATTACAAATTCATTGAACTCATACATTTGTTACATTCGAGTGATCAACACTCATCTATAGCAGCTATCGTTGATTGGTGGTTCCGGTAAAATGAAGTCTATACAGGAACTCATGGCAGAGCTCACACAAGCTGTTTAGGATTATGATAAGAGTGTGACTAGGCTTCTACAGCATCCTGAAAAATTGGATTCTTTGTTTGCAAAGAAAAAGAAATCAAGTACTAACGCAAACAATCTTATCAGTACATAGGAAATGGAAAAGAAGGTGAAATTTATGGAAAAAGTGGCGACTATTAGCGCTCAGGATGATGTTATCAGTCATGATAACAAGTCTGATTTTCGTGACAGCAGTAAGGAAATTTTGCATCAGTATGAAACAATAGCGATTTCACAAGAGGATGATGTTTCTACGGAGTTGCCACATGTTGGTACACAAGATTTGGGTACAAATGATGCAATTTATGATGAAGATTCATGCCACAGTGAGTTTGATATTTCATATCAGACCTTAGAAAACAAAACAGAAAATTTATCTATTGGTAGTGAATCCCAGGATCATGAGTTGGATGGTGATATAGTTGCATTGGAAGTGGAAGTGTGTGAAGATACTGTCATATCAGCAACTTCTACCTTATCAGTTGAGCCATCCTTTGAGGTACATAGCAGCAGTACCTTAGATGTTGAGGTGTGCATTGATGAAAGCACACATGATGCTGCTTATCATGTAGTGAGTGACGACGAATCAGCCTCATATCATAGTGCATATTGTGAACTAGAAAACTTGTATGGGGGTCATAAGCTACAGAGTCCTCATCATTTGGTTGGGCAACTAAAAGTGAATGATAATATGATTGCCACAACCATTGAACATTTTGATGTTGCTCGTCAGATGTTGGCTACCTATGGTTGGAGTACTCCTTTGACAGATGAGCACGGTGATAGTGGTTTTTCCCTTGCAGAGATACATGCACTTCAAGAAGCAATTGGAATGATGAAACAAAATTACCTAAAACTACTTGCGGACAGGGATTTTCTTCTCAAGTGGGATTGCATTTGTTATGATGCATTGAAGGGAAAGGAGGAGCAGGTCGATGCGCTCACTCATGAGCTTGAGGTGACTATGGACTCATTGAAGAGCAGTCAATTGGCCCTTCAAGAGTCACAGTCACGGTTGGAGGAGCTTACTGTGGAGTTGAGTTTGGCACAGTCTCCACCAGTTGCAGATACAGAACAGTTACATACAGAGGCAGTTGATGAGGATCTTATATCCACGTGTTATAGTGAGGATGTGGTTACATCTATCACAGACATTGGTGTAGTTAATTCAGATGGGATGAGTGTTTTGGTTGAGAGCTCTTGTGATGAGATAGTCGATTTTTCCGAGAGTTGCGCGACAGATCACGTCACTACTCCATCGTCGTCATAGGAGATATGTAGGGCATCATCTAGTATGGAGATTTGTACTTATGCTGATTTGTTTCCCCAGGACTATGATGGTCAGCCATTGACAGAGGTGGGAGCATTTTATCTTGATTACATAGTGAGGAGTGTTCATCATTTCTCCTTTAGTCCACACATGGAGGATTTGATGACGCATCAGTGTGGATTGGCTCCGGAGTTATACCATCCGTTGTGGGATGGGTATTCACCATCTTCAGAAGATGGGATTAGCGGCTGCAAGCGCGAGACTCAACAGTTTGTGGGGGATTACTTGTAGGGACAACTGTCAGTTTTATATCATGCTGATATGTATCCAACAGGGTTTGCTACTTCTATGTCACAAAGTTTTCTTATGGGTACATGGTTATAGGATGACTATGGTGTCAGTTGGCATGATGGCTTGGTCAGTTATCACATCCATGAGGGTTTAGCAGAGGACAGGGAGAGATTCGGTGTAGTAGATGCTTCTAGAAGTTCTTATCTCCGCATGACAGATGGATGTGAATTCAGATTGTATTGGGATCCAGGTGGTGACAGTTTTGGCACCAAGTATTGGATGGGTCCCATTGGGTTACTTCACCATTTCCAGCAATTTTTGTTACACTTTGTATACTTTAAAGAAATGAGTAATAGCCTTGTCAAATCGCCAAAAAGGTCACCGTGCATGTCTTGCATGGAGGGTTAAACACAAATTTCAATTTCCGACGATCCGGGGTTCTGCTAAGAGCAATTTTAACCTGGGCTAAAACCTGTGATCTCGCCATCCCTAAATTTTAGGAAACTCGCTATTTTTAAAATTTTCTCAAATAGTAAAGTTTTCTCGGTTTTTCCGGGTTTCTTTTCGAACGATACTGCAAAATTTTCTAAAAATAGAAAATTTCAAAAATAGAAAGTTGGTCCGGATAGTGTCCCAACCGATTTTGATTGCCCAAATGTGTCCTATCAGTCGGTGCGCTGTAAATCTTTAAAATAATCGGCTTTTGCCCCACCGGGTATATTCGGCCTTTTTCAAGTATATCCTGAGTCTCGAGGTCATCAATGGAGGTCATCCGACTGCCAGGCGTCAGTTTCAGCATTCAAACTTCCAGCAGAAAGTGAAACGATGAACATGCACGAGGATCGAGGAAGAAAAGTGAAAAGTCATGAAAATTTTCTAACACTGCTAAGTTTGGGCGCCCCAGTTGAAGAAAGGCGCCCACCTTTTTAGGGCATCAGATGAAGAAATTAGGGTTACGGTCTCCAATGGAAGTTGCTCAGTTTTCAGTCAGCTTCGCGATGGATATCCCTGTCAGAGCATCTGATGATCCAGTCTCCGGCAAATTCGAGTCAAAGTAGAAAGTATAAAGTGAAAATCTGAAACTTGAAGTTGAATAAATTATGAATTTTTCTAAGTCTGGAGAAACTGGGCGCCCTAAGAAGAGAAAGGCGCCCAACTTTTCAAGGGTGCAAACAGAGGAAGTTGCAGTCGAAGCTATAACGGGATGTCTTCAGAATTCAACTGGCTTTGCAGTGAGCTATTCAGCACGACAAACGGAGCTCGCAGTCACCAGATTCAAAAGGCTGAACAGAGGGTCCGACGAGAGGTGAGAAGAGAAATTCAAAGCAAAAGTGAAAAAGGTGAAAAATAAACTAAGTGTTGGTAAACTGGGCGCCCCCAGTCAAGATAGGCGCCCAACCTTTTGAAGGGTAAAAAATCTATTTTTGACAAAAGTGTCTCCAGAGGACCCCCCTTCATTCTCCGTCAGCTTCGCAATGAGCACAGCCATCAGTCAATCCGACACCCGGAGCTCAAGATTCAACAAGGTCGCCCGAAGAAGTGAAAGACATGAATAAATTAAAAATTTTCTAAGTCTGGTGAAAGTGGGCGCCCCCCTTGAAGAAGGGCGCCCAAGCTTTAAAGCCTTCAGATGATGGAATTTGCAGAAGTAACGTCCAAGAAGGCCTCGCCAAATCACCTCCGCTATCCAACGAAATACTCAGATAACAATTGACGATCAGAATTCCGAATCAAGATTCACCAAGATCAAGGAGAAGGGAAACTTGAAGTCGTGAAAATGGCTACACCGGAGGAAGTTGGGCCTTAGAAGGAAAAGCCCGAAATTCGGAGGTCGAAATCGCTTTTTAGCCTTGGAGGTGCTCTGTAATATTTTAATCAACTGCTCCATAGTTGAACTACCTCACCGCTCGCCGCATACCCAACCAACGAAATCGAGGCTAAGGCATGTTGAAATTGGAGAAAAGTTGAAAAAGTGAGAATTTTGACTAAGTCTGGTGAAGTTGAGCGCCCCTCTTGGAGAAAGGCGCCCAAATCTTCATGCCTTAGAAGATTTTTGAAGATTTTCAAATTTCAAAAATTTGCTTGAGAGGAAGATGGCGTCCAAGTTGAGAAGATGAGATTTAGGGTTTTGAAATAAAAGCAGAAAAAAAAAGCAAAACCTAAAATCAAAACCTAAGTCAATTTAACACTTCTTTTCAATGTATTTTTCATTATTTTTGCATCCAGAGGGAGAAAGTTTTGGATAGTAAGTTTAGAATTAAAGATTGTTATTCATAGTTGCCGGTTTTGCGATCAGATTTTTCTTGACCAGCAAGCATAAACCCTTGCTTTTCAAAGTCGCCCAAGATCAAGTTTTTCAAGCAAGGCCAAGGCTTTCAATTTTTCGGGCCATCTCGGGTCTTTTGGCTCCACCTTCAAGAATTTCGCACCTCACTGTTGCAGTGCGCTTTATCTTACAAGAAAACCTCACATCATTCATCCTTCAAATCCTCCAAGAAACCCATATCGCAGCTTTTTTCGAAAACCTAGGGTTGGCTGCTTTTTCAATCAAACGTCAGAGTTTTGCAAATCCAATCAACTGGGTCCATTTCTAACGATATTCTGAACAAAACCCAGATGCCAGCTTTTTCGGGAAAAATTGAAGAAATTAGGGTTTGCTGCTTTTCAACAAAATTCAGATTTTAAAACGGATTTATCCGGGTTGTCTTGTATCGTCATTCTGAACAAAACCCATATCTCAGAAAAAATTCTCAAAAAATTCGTCCGTTGAAGCATAAAAATCAGCATTCTAAAAATAGAAATTGTTCAAGACTTGTCTGAACCAGGGCGAGTTTACAGTCATTCTTCGAGTTTTCTGAAATGGAGTACACTCCTAATGTTTTCAAGTCCAAATCAGCACTTTTTCACGATTACATCAAAACAGCTAAACAGACGAGATCATGTCAAGTTTGTCTCACCTACACGCCCTTTGAGAGAGCAAAGTAACACTTCAATCAAGAACCTGTGGTCACCTGAATTCCTGCAGTCAGTTTATTCCGCGCGAGACAGTCAATGTGAGTCTTGAGTTCAGAATGCTGCACAAGGTAATATAACCTTTGCTTTACTAGTGTGGTAATCCATCTGAAGCGGATGAAAAGATTTGCGCTTTAAAGCTCCTGGATATAAGGAAAGTGTTTTTCCATTCCCCCATGGCCTGAAAGTGTAACTCTTTCGAGGGATGAGTGTGAAAAGATGTGGAATATGCATAAGGACAAATACAGCAAGAAGATTGCCCAGAAGTGAATGAAAGGAAAACATAAAAGTGTTGTTCATAGTTGCAATCCAGTTGGCGGAAGGATAGGTCATATTTCAATGATGTCAGCAAAGTTCAATAAAGCGGCCAATGAGATTGAAGATTTCCTAAGATCTATTAAAGATGCCGAAGATATTCTTGAAAAGCGGTGTTTTGCTGTTGATGGTATAGATGCACCGAACCGGGACACAATCTCAGACTTCCTAGCGGATGTGATCGAGCTTTAAAGCAGCTTTCTTCTAGAAGCTTTTCCGCTTTTCTATTCTGAATCATCAATATCCACTGGTATAGAGAAGATAAGATGTGGGTTAGCTATGCTTCCCGCTCGCTTTTAGGTTTTACTTTCTAGATTTAGCATGCTTGCTTGGTCGAAAGAAGCCCTAGATTGCAGTGCCAAGGAGATTTTAGGTTCCCACCGGGCTCTGCAAATAAGAGCCTTGCTCATTTAGTTTTTTAATCGTTATTGTGATAACAAAACAGCCTATTTTTGCCTTCTATTTGTTATTCAGTTTCAGTTCATTTGTATTGTGATAAGCAAATTGTTGAGCCTCTTTAGCCAACAAGGAGTTAGTGAGATTGTTGTTTTCTATTGTGTTAAGAATAAGTTTGCAAGCCTCCTTAGCTGCAATTTCTTATTCAAGGCATGTTAGAAGGGAGTTTTGTTTTAGAGATTTGAGTAATAAAATCATGAGCCTCTTTTGCCTTGGTCTAAAATCTCAGATTGCCGTTATCTATGTTATGCTTTCATGATCTTTATTTCAGCTTACAGTGAAGTGTGTAGGTGTTTGTTGAGAGAGAGATTGTTAAAGTATTTTTGTCAGAAAATCTGCCTTGTTAATTTCTAACTTCTCTTGCTCTGCTATTATTTGAGAGGTTAGGAACGTCTTTAGTCTAAGTTAGTCGAAGTTGAACTTCATCAGAAAAATCTCAGTCATGTGTTTAAAACCCCTGCTCTGTTGATCCAAAAGATAAAAACTAGTTTTAGTTTCTACTTTCTTCAAACACCATCAGCAAGAGGGAGCCTCCCAATTTGAAGTATGTATTTATCTCGCATAGTTGTCCCTTTCAACCAGACCTGTGAGGCATGAATTTAAACGCCAGGCTCGGCGCCCACCGTAAGTACGAGGTTTAAACAAACAACAAAGAAAGCGAGTTTTATGTCACGGGATGACGATCCGCTGCCCCACCGCCCAGCCAACAACCTGATCTTACACCTCCAGTTATCCAGCCAAGTTTCCAGATAATTGAAGGAGAGCAAGTGGACATTATCAGCAGCCTGAGAAGTTTCATCTTTGAGAAGAAGGAGACCCCTGCTCAGTGGAGAAACGCTGCTGCTATTCTAGACAAAGAGGAAGAGAAAGCCGATATTGCAGCCGAGAGACCTGTCTTGCCACCACCCGCGTGGGACTAGACAATCCTGGCTTACATAGTCTATACAAGGAGGAGAACAAGAACAAATCCGCTTTTCCAAGAAGATACTTTCCTTCCACATACGCATCATACAAAAGTTGGAGAATCATCCGACACAGTATTTGAATCCGACACAGTACCTGAATTCAACACCGTGCCTGTGTTCAAAGAAGAAGAATCCGAAGCAATGGGTGATAACCGCAACAACGATGACAACAACAATCGCAATCGAAGAAGAGGCCCCCCGCTGCCTTGGGGTGACAATATTGGACCTTTGGCCTTAGGGGCAAATCACAAATTGCCTAAGGGGTCAAGAAAGCACTTTCCACGTTTCCAAGGTGATGGAAGTCAACATCCCGATGATCATCTTTCAGCCTTTTCACCGGCTTGCGCTGTTTTGCATGTAGGTCATGAAGATGTTGCTGTTCGTCTCTTTGTTGAGACACTCGCGGGAGCTGCTGCCGAATGGTTCAATCATTTGAGTCCCGGTTGCATAACCAACTGGAATACCATGACTGAAAAGTTTCTCGCGAGGTTCAAACCAGCTGAAGATAGCCACCAGTTGTTTGCTCGACTTTCCAATTCAAAGAAGGAGGACAATGAACCAATGAGAGAGTTCGTAGCAAGGTTTAACCGCCTGGTTACTCGTCTTTCATATACACTCAATCCATCGCCTGAGATCCTGTTAAGCAGTTTCATCAATGCACTTCCATCAGAGATAGCCTTTATCATAAGATCGGCGCATGAGACGGAACTGGGAGAAGCACAACAAGGTGCAATAGAAATTGAAGACAACATGATCACCTCAGGAAAGATCAGAGGAGATGCTATTAGACCTTTGGTTCAAAGTTCTGCTGATCCATTACTTCAAAGGGTTGCAAATGAAGTAACTATTCTCAAGAGGCAATTGCCACTTCAGCCAACGCCTCTTGCTCAAGTTGCACCACCACCTGCCTTGCCCGCACCACAGCAGCCTTATCAACCTCAGCAGCCATATCAGCCAAGGAGGAATAACTTTCAGCCTTACAACAATTACAAGCCACGAGGGCCACCTCCACCAAGGCAAGCGGCCGACAATACACAAAATGCTGTGTTTTGCTCTTTTCATGATTCCACTGAACATGCCGGCGCATCTTGCCCTGAAAATGTCAGAATGAACGAGATAATGGGATATGCCGAAGCTGCACCTGCACCAAGTTTCGTTCCAACTCCAAGTTCGAATGTTGTCTTACCTCAATCGGACAACTTCGATGGCGACTCCGCAACGGGCTACTTTGAAAGTGAACCTGATTTTGAAGAACAAGAAGAAGATATTCGTCACTACTCTCTTGCAGTTAATCCTGAGAATCATACGACTCCTGTGTTCACCAGAGCTCAACATCTGAGGGCACACAAGGAAGAGGAAGAAGAGAGGCTGAAGATATCAAAAGACAAAGAAAAAGTAAAAGAAGTAGCTTCTACTTCAAATATTAAGTCTTCTCAAGAGAGCGTGAAAGCAGTTGCTGAAGATTCGTCCTCAGCAAATTTTGATATTGTAGATTCATTGATGAAGAACAAAGTGCAGATTTCTCAGTTAGAGTATCTCCAAGATCATCCAGAGCAAGTGGACCGACTTCTCAAATTTGTGAAGAAAGGACCTACCAAGCAGCCCACATTGCTCGAATCATCCGTTCCGGCGGAAGACAAGCCTAAGCCCTTCTATATTTCTCTATATATAGGAGGTTACAAATTGAGCAATTGTATCATCGATTCCGGAGCTTCCGATAACGTCATGCCTCTACAAGTGATGAATGCTCTAGGACTTTCGTGCACCAAGACAAAGGACAAATGCTACTCACTGGAGTCCAAGTCGGTGCCGTTGGTCGGTCAATTAAAAGATGCTCAAGTAAGGTTGGCGGCTTGTCCTGAAAAGAAAATCATGATGACCATCCTAGTAGCTGACATTCCAGCAAGCTATGGGATGCTATTAAGCAGAAGCTTTTGCAAGGACCTCGGTGGAGAGATTCAGATGGATTGGTCTTCTGCAAATATTCCGTTAAAGAAAGGAACTTTCAAGCTGGAACCAGAACCCAAATCTCGATTTGCGGTCGTGAAGTCTCAAGATCCTCAAGCTCAAGTTCTATATCAAGAAACGGGTCTTGGTACTTACGCCATGTTGTCGGAGGTTCCTGAAGAAAGTCAAGAGGTCGCATGCATCGTAGAGAAATCAGCAGATGATCCTAAGTTGTGGACTTTACAGTTCGATGGGAGTTGTTCCACTGCTGGTTCAGGAGCGGGAGTTGTGATAATTTCTCCTGAAGGACAATTATATCCTTTTGCATACCGCTTGCAATTTGAATGTACAAATAATACGGCGGAATATGAGGCGCTTTTACTAGGTCTCAGGAATGCAAAAGATATGGGTATCAAATACCTTAAGGTCGAAGGTGATGCGGAGCTTGTTGTAAAGCAAGTCAGAGATCAATTCAGAGTGAAAGCAGATCGTCTTCGACATTATAGAAATAGGGTGTGGAATGCAATAGATTGGTTCGAAGCATTTGATATCAAGTACATTCCACGTCTGGAAAATAGCAGAGCAGATGCCCTCGCGGTATCAGCTTCACTTTTCATGCCACATTCTGACTTTCGTCAGAATGCGTTTGCTATTGAATTAATATACAGGCCAGCTGTACCTGACAACTGTGATAATTGGCAAGTCTTTAACGATGATGAACACATTAAGGAGTTTCTTGTTATGGGAGATAATTTCAAGGAATTGTTCTTTGAAGGCAGTTCATCTACTCACAGAGAAGCAATAACAGAAGTTTCTGATACGCCAAAGATTGCTGAAGATAAAGAAGTTCCAGAAGAACCAGAATCCAGCATAATCCAGTTGAAAGGAAATAAAATTCCCAAGGGTTTAGTTTCCTTGGAGAATATTTTTGACAGGCATGATAGATACATTCAAGATCAGAGAAATTCAAGTGACAGAACTTCTGCCGAATATCAACAAGTCAATATTGGTACAATTGACAAGCCCAAGCTTGTTAATTTGGGTACATGTTGCACGGTGGAGGAGAGCGAGAAGTTCATTTCTTTGTTCCAGCAATACCGAGATGTCTTCGCCTGGTCATATGAAGATTTAAAAGTTTTTACACCAAGAGAATTGTCTCACACAATTCCTCTTCGACCTGAAGCAAAGCCCTTCAGGCAAAAGCAAAGACACTACAATCCGCGGATTCAAGACACCATCTACGCGGAGATTCAGAAGATGGTGAATGCAAAGATCATCTTTCCGATCCATCATTCCACTTGGGTGTCGAATATAGTTCCTGTGCGCAAGAAGAACGGAGAAATCAGAATTTGCGTCGATTTCAGGAACCTGAATCAATCATCGCTCAAGGATAATTATCCTTTGCCGATCATGGAGCACACTTTACAGACGGTTACCGGTTCAGAGATGCTGTCTTTATTGGACGGTTTTTCTGGTTATAATCAAATAGCGGTGGCTGAGGAAGATCAATTCAAGACGGCATTCACAACCCCGTGGGGTACATTTGCCTATGAAAGAATGCCCTTCGGCCTCATCAACGCCGGTGCTACATTTCAAAGAGCCATGGATTTGGCGTTTGGTGATTTGAAGAATAAAGTAATAGTTGTCTATCTTGACGACCTCACTGTTTTCTCAAAGACACGACAAGATCACTTTCAACATCTAGGGAAAGTCTTTGAGAGATGCAGATATCATAAAATATCTTGAATCCCAAAAAGTCTATCTTCGCGGTGACGGAAGGCAAGTTGCTTGGCCACATCGTCTCCAAGGAGGGAACTCGAATTGACCCAAGCCGGGTTGAAGCTATCCGAAGTTTGTCTCTTCCAACAAGCAGAACAGGGGTACACTCTTTCTTTGGTAAGGTAAATTTCATACGAAGATTTGTACCAGATTTTTCTGAGTTGACTAAAGATATATCTGCTATGATGAAGAAGAAGACAGTTTTCAAGTGGACGGAAGAAGGAAAGAAGGCGTTCGCAGCGATAAAAGAAGCCATCAGTCGAGCTCCAGTGCTAGTCCGTCCTGATTTTGAAAAGGAATTTATCCTTTATTGTTATGCATCAGAGTATACTCTGTCTGCCATTCTGACACAAAAGTTAAATGAAGAAACTGAATCTCCAATAGCTTTCATGAGCTGCAGTTTCAAGGACAGCGAATCAAGATACTCTCAGATTGAAAAGAATGCCTATGCGGTGGTTCGAGCTGTAAAGAATTTCAGATTCTATATCCTAAATTCTCACACCGTTGTGTATGTCACAGATCCAGCAGTAAAGAGCGTGTTAACTCAACAGGAGATGGGCTCCAAAAGAGGAAACTGGATCGCAAAGGTTCAAGAGTATGACTTGGAGATCAAGCCAACCAAACTCGTTCGCGGGAGAGGTCTTTGTCAGTTGATGGCGGAAGATGGTGATAAGAAACTTCAAGCTAAAGGGATACCTGAGATTGAACCTGAAGTTAAAGAAGACCTTCCAATGGTCTTGCTGATCGAGTCTTCGGGAGAATGGTTTACTGAGATATGGTATTACCTAACATACGGTGATTGTCCAAATCACCTGAACAAGCAACAAAGGAGAACGCTTAAGCTAAAAGCGCAGAATTATATAATCATCAGCAATGTTTTGTACAAGCGGGGCCTTGACGGAACATTCTTGTTGTGTGTTACCAAAGATCAACAACGGCGCTTGCTGGAAGCTTTCCATAATCAAGCATGCGGTGGTCACTTTTCATCAAAGGTAACAGCTTTTAAAATCTTGCGGGCTCAGTTCTTTTGGCCGACTATGTTCCGCGATGCATACGAGTGGGTACATAAATGTCAGTTGTGTCAACAGTTTGTTGGCAAAGCAAAGTTAGCAGCCGCTCCTCTCAGGCCAGTTGTTATAGATGCTCCATTTCAGCAATGGGGTCTAGATTTTATTGGTCCTATCAACCCACGTTCCAGCAAGGGGCATATTTATGTCCTTACAGCCACTGATTATTTCACTAAATGGGTTGAAGCCATTCCTACCAAGCGAGCTACGTCCGAGGTCGTGTGTGAATTCTTAAAAGAAAACATTGTCACACGCTTCGGAGTGCCTCGCAAAATTGTGACAGATAATGCAACATGTTTCTCATCAGAGGAGCTAATGGAGTTCTGTTTTGATCACAGCATTACATTATCTCATTCATCAGATTATTACCCCCAGGGTAATGGACAGGCTGAATCATCAAACAAGAACATTGTCACAATCATTCGCAAATTGGTTGATTCTAGTCAGCGAACTTGGCACAAGAAACTTTATGATGCTCTCTGGGCCGACAGAATTACTCCGAAGAGAGCCATTGGTACCTCACCCTTTATACTCCTGTATGGTACAGAAGCAATGATACCCATCACATTGGAGTTGTCCGCCTTGCAGCTGGCGACCTCAGTAGAAGATGGAGAGTTCACAGATCCTGTTCAGAAACGTATCTTGTACCTGACTAAGCTTCAAGAAGAAAGGGAAGAGGTAGTAGATAGAATCACTCAGCACCAAGAGCGGGTGAAGAAAATTTTTGACAAGAAAGCTCGCCATCGAGATTTCGAGGTTGGAGATCAAGTCCTCTTATGGGATAAGAGACATGAGCCCAAGGGAATGCATGGGAAATTTGATTCCTTGTGGCTGGGACCTTTCACAATTCACGAGTTCGCCGGAGAGAACACTTATATTCTCTCGCGCTTGGATGGAAGTCTCCTCCCTCTACCACATAGCGGGCAGTATCTGAAGCACTTCGTCCCTCCGGGGGTGGAGTAAGTTCTCAAAACTCAATCTTTGTACATATTTTTCATTGCTTTCCGTAATGTGTTTCCCCTTTCCGTGATGTTTTCGTTATGTTGTTTTTCCCCTTTCCGTAACAGTCCTGTCGTGTTTTAGGTGATTAGGAGTCTTGTTTTAGGTGATTAATAGGGAAGTCCAACTATTAGGTGATTTTTAGGAAGTCCGGTAATAGGTGATTAAGGAATGTCCTGCGAATTAGGTGATTAGGAAATGATGCTGACTCCGATACCCAA
Source organism: Sequoia sempervirens (assembly GCA_007258455.2). Taxonomy (NCBI): domain Eukaryota; kingdom Viridiplantae; phylum Streptophyta; class Pinopsida; order Cupressales; family Cupressaceae; genus Sequoia; species Sequoia sempervirens. The sequence goes on along the minus strand of VDFB02159145.1, from coordinate 256 downwards.
TGGACAAGGCACTGGTCTAAGCTTAAACTTCAGAGATTCTATGGTTCTCCTATGCCGAAAGTATCCGCCATGGTCCCCAAACAGAGCCAATGTTGTACCCCAAAATTAAAATTTTTGTTACACTTAGACATTTTGAAGAATGAGTAAATAGTCTTATTAAAACTACCAAAAGGTCAAAATTTGGGTGTATGTTCTGCATGGAGGGTTTTTCAAAACCATTAAATTTTTCAATTTCTACGAGATTCCAATCAAGCAG
>VDFB02159144.1:0-30741 GCA_007258455.2 Sequoia sempervirens | reverse complement strand
CTGCCTAAAAGCATCGTTAAAAGAAGTATTGGTAGAACAAGTATTGGATTCCTCACAGTAAAGGTAGTTAATAATGGCAGAATCATTATCAAAAACAGGGAAATCAATAGGGTGTTGGGGTTCCCATTCGATAAGCTCAGGATGCAGTAAATGCAACGAATCATTAGATGAGTTGAGGTCAGCGATTGTGAAAGCTCGGACGGAAATGCCATCGAGGTTGTTAGTGGTTATGTCGAGGCCTACAAAGGTATTTTCTTCCACATCATTTATCTCAATCGATGTCCGTTCATCTTCACTTGAGTCATCGAAATTTTGTGTTTCAAAGACAATAGGATTAAAACTCGAGCTTTGACCCTCCTCACGTTTGGGGGTATACTTTTTGATAATGTCGATCTGAATATCTTCATAGGAAACATCTGATAAGTTGTCCCACTCATATTCATTTGAATATGTTTCAGAGTTATCTCTTATTTGAAGAATACGCTCCTCAGTTTTATTGGTGATTTCTGCTCTTGCTCCTTCAGTGTATCCTAGTCCAGTTATAGCATTCTGCTGAATTGCGAGGACTTGGATTGGTTCTTTTACACTTTGTTTCCCTCGATCAAGAGATCCTTGTTCTGCTGCATATCCTAGTCCTGTTTTATCCTTATGTTGGAGCGTAAGAGACTGGATTGGTTCTGTTATGCCTTGTTTCCTTAACCCAAGAGGTCCCTGTCCTGAATATCCCATCTTCTCCAGAATAGTTTTTCCCTTTCCATATTGATTTGTCTCTATGATATTACTTGTAGAAGTAGAGGCTTCCTCATCCTTATAAAGCCAATTTAGTATGGCCTTATCTTTTTATTCTTCATCTAAGTTCCCAGCTTTTACAAATCTTCCATCTAATGCTGTTGTAGATTGTTCTAAATTTTGGGTGATTGTAGATGGCTGTCCATACGTTTGTAAGGAGGGTAACATTTGTGATAGATGAAATGAGTGTCCAACACCATATTCACTTATTCCTTTGTCACTTATCTGTACTTCCTTGGTGAATTGATGTGAGATTGGAGCCAATTGTTCAATATTTGAAGGGTTAGATTGTGCCACCCTTATTTCTTGTGATTTTTGTTGTTTTGGAAGCCACTTTGATATGAAGTTCTGCTGTTGCTCACCATCTGATGTACTGACTTCTCTATTGTGAGGTATGAATGTATCCTGAGATGTCTTCAATGTATGACAAGCTTGGGTGTCATTATAGTCTGCTGTGATTGTTACCTCCTATCCATTGACGGGAAATTTCAGGCATTGATGATAGGTAGAAGGTACTGCTTGCATATCATGTATCCAAGGGCATCCCAACAGTATGTTGTATGTCAGTTCTCTATCTAAGACTTGGCAAACCACTTTTTGGACAACAGGTCCTACTTGAATGGGTAATATGATCAACCCTTTAGAGGACCTTTCTTCTTCATCATATGCTTTGATTGTGATTTTTTTTCTTGTATCAATGGCTTCATCTGAGTATCCTAGTGCATGAATCAGCTTTAAGGTACAAATATTGAAACCAGCCCCTCCATCTATCAGGACACGCTTTACACGGTGTTTATGGATGAGGACTTCAATGTGAAGGGCGGAATTATGCAGATGGGTGAGTGATACATCATCATGTTTAGAAAATGAAAGGCAATGAGGTGCAGATAGATGTCCCACCATAGCTTGGAACTGACACACATCTAGATTGTTAGGTACCGTGGTTGATACAAGAGCTTGTTCAAGAACCTCTTTGTGTGATGGGGAAATCTTTAAAAGTTCCAAGATGGATATTTGTGCCGGTATTTTCTGCAATTGATCAATTTGATTATATTGATTAGAGGGAGGATCCACAGATGGGGATGATATTGATGCTCCTTTCAATATAACTTTGGATTGTGCCCTTGTTGCGGCATTAACCAGTTGGTACTCTTGTTTCCCTTTGAGTGTGATCACATTAATTTGGTTTTCAAATTTGTCCATATGTTGTACCAAATTGGTAGATGTAATGTCATTGTTCCGATTGATTTGGTTGCATAACTCTTCATCCTCTTTGGCAGCAGAAAAACAAAGGATCGTTGTGCCATAAACATAACCAACATTTTTACCTTTGGTGTTTGTGGAAGAGGATTCTCCCTTCTGATAATTGGGTAGAGGATTTTTGAACGTCGTATGATCTTTGTTTGTTTGGTGTCCCTCTACAAATACTTTCTTTTGATCTATGAGGTCTTGTACCGCATGTTTTAATTGCCAACAATTTTCAGTCATGTGGCCTTTATTTTGATGGTAGTGATAGTAATGTAAGTCATTCCACCATGATGGTTTGACTTGAGGGTCCCAATTTCTAGCCTCTTGCACTTGAATGAGTTTTTCATCTAAAAGTTCTTTGAGGACTGATTCCAATGTTTGTCCTAACGGCGTGAATTTTTGTTTATTGGATGGTCGTTAGAATGATTGGTTTTTTATTTCTCCACTGTTTTGATTATTCCCTTGATCACTACTTTGTTTGACATTAAGACCATTGTTTTGTTTGTTTGTAGGGGTTGGTGTCAAGGTGAATACTGGTTTAGATGTGTGTGTATCGATCATGGTATCAGTATTCTTGTTCTTTTGCCAAAATCTTGGCTTTTTATTGTTGTTGTTAGAGGAATTGTTATTGTTTGAACCTTCAATGAAGTGTTTGATCGTTCCTCTTTTGATTAGAGCCTCTTTGATTTTGAGCCCCTTTTCGATAACTTGTTCAAATGTAGATGGACATTGTAAATCCAATCTGTAATTCATGTCATCCACTAAGTTATCAATGAACATCTCTATCTTCTCCTCTTCAGGAATAGATTTGGGGTATTTACCAAATAGCCTTCTCCATCATTGGAGAAAGGAAAGAAACTTTTCACCCTTTGCTTGTTTGGTGTTGTAGAGTTCTTTTAAGGTTACCCCATGTTGGATGTTGAATGAGAAGTGTGTTATGAACCTATTGATTAGTTCTTCAAAAGATTGAATCCCAGGTTCCAATTTAGAAAACCACTCCATGCAAGTGTTTCCTAAGCTTCTTGGAAATAATCGTAGTAAGTAAGAGTCCTCGTGTGCGAACTCTATGCTCATGGCTCAAAATTCCCGTACGTGATCAAATGGATCAGTTCTCCCATTGTATTTGTTGTATGTTGGGTATTCACAATACCATGGAAATGGTATCATGTTAATGCTTGGATCGAATGGATAAGGGCAAATGTCTTGTAAGGAATATCTCTTTGTTGGCCCTTGTTGGATATTTTGGAACTGCAATTGTAACTGTTGGATTTGTTTTGTCAAAGCATCTATTTGATTTGGGTTTTCCACACTAGTTGTCTTGGGTGTGGTTGTTTCCTTGAGTTGATTGACATCAAAGTCTTTAGGAAGCTTATCACCTTTGTTAGCTAATAATAGAAGATACTTTTCCATATCTTGCTCTAGCATCTTTTCCATAAATTTATGGAAATGAGGGTCTTGTTGAACTTTCTCGATTTCCTCTACAGTTATTTCTTTCTCATGTGAGTTAGTGAGAGGATTAGTGTTGCTATATCATCTCCAAGGGTTTTCTTCAGCCATGGCTGCTATTCTTTCATTTTCTTCTTGTTGTTTTTGATATGCTGATCGTGTGAAAATAGGCATACAAACGTTAGAGTTTTACTCTAGACTTTGATCTTGGATTTTTGATTGGATAAGTGTCAAGGTTTTTGATTTAAAATCTGATTTAGTCATGTCTAGTTTTGTGATGGAAGGATGATAAAAATCCTTGATAGGGAAAATTTGACAAAAAATCTCAGATTTGGTGATAATAACACTTTGCAAGATGTTTCAAAATCTAGGTGTAATGGTAAAGTTTTCCTTTTGTATGACTAAAGTGTTTTGGAATGTGAAAAAAAATGTTCTGGATTGATGAAAACCTTGTTATCGATATGGGAAAACTGACAAAATGTCCTACCAACTCTCTATTTTTCTGACTTTCTAGATCGCTAAAACAAAGACACTACGCGCTAAAACAGAGGAGCTATGTGCTGGAACAGAGACCCAAAGCACTAAAACAGAGACTCTACGCGCTAGAACAGAGACCCAAAGCGCTAGAACAGAGACCTGATGTGCTAAAACAGAGACCGTGCGCGCTGGAACATAGACCTGAAGCGCTGGAATAGAAGTCTAAAGTGCTAAAACAGAGACCATACGCGCTGGAACAGAAACCCAAAGCGCTAAAATAGAACCATGAGGTGCTAAGATAGAAACTATCTTATTCTATGAATCTCACTTGGTCTGGTATTGTATTGTATTGCTAGTTGTGGGATGTATTCTGGATGAATTCTTTAACTATGATTGTGGTGTTGCCTAAGAGCTCTTCTTTGATAAAATGCTTGTGAATCTAAGGGAGCTACAACATAGTCGTCCGTATAACCTCTAGAGAAATCGTGATACCTATGAATAAAAGTCCTATGTTGGAGTAGAACTTTCCTACTTTGATATAGAAATCGTTGCTTTCTTAGAAGTTGTTTGTATGCAAGTGTTTTCTTTGGTTTTCTGATTCGTTTGACAAGAGATTTCTTGACAAACTTGGTGGATACCCAATCTTGAATCATGAGAATTCCACAAGTGTTTTGATTTTGAAGATTTTTTTGTGATGATCTTATCTGAATTAAATGAGAGAAAACACAGCAAGCAAGAATAGAATGGTTGTCTTTAAAAATTTTAGAATCTGAATAGATAGTGTATGTTCTTAAGAATCAAGCATGATTCTTTTTGATTTTCACTGGTTTATAACAGATAAAACACTTCAAATAGACTCACTCCTAGAGACAAAAGGTCATCGTTATATACTTGAATGGCCCACAGCTATGAATTGCGTCGACTCATACAGCCATGTCATCCCCTAGAGGGCGCCCATGTTTTTGTCTTTTCCAGGTGCGTACTCAGAGTGACGAAAATGGATACCAAATCCTCTGAGCAAACAGTCCTTGGCAATTATATGGTGAGTGCTTGAGGGTAGATTCTTCCCCGCCCCTGCACCACCGAGTATTACAATGTTTAGAAACTGACAAACATGCTTCTAGTTCTAGGTTCTTAGATAGGGTTTCCGTTTGGAGCGAAAAATGGATAAACTCCCTCGAGAGACCTCCCAATCTTTAGAACAAAGATTTTTGGGATGGTTATCCTGCACACTTCCGTTGAAAGAGGGTTTCCCCAAATTCACATAAATTTTTAAGGGGGTTGGAATACCATGGCTTTTGGCCGTCCCCACTCAGGTCGTTCCCGTAGGGTGAGTACTTTTTCCCACTACGGCAGGCTTGTCTAAAGGTTTTAAAAAACTTTAAAATGCATAAATTATAGCGAGTCTGGTATTCTGATGCACCCAGTAAAGGGGAGAGCATAAACCTATCACCCAATCACAACAGAGAAATTGTTCACTTTTAAAGCCCAAAAGACAAATGATCTAATCTATATGGAGATATTGCTCCATAAAAATCATGATGTTTAATTTTAATCCCAAAAAATGTGAAGTTTCTATCCTAGGATTGATCAATTTTTATCCATTTCTATCCTAGGATTGATAAATTTTATCCATTTCTATCCTAGGATCGATAAATTTTATCCAAAGTTAGACAAAAACAAAATCTGGCCGCGGACGTGTCAGATCCAGATTAAAAGAAAGTGATTTTAAGAATAGTGAAGCGGCGCGCTGAAACAGTGAAGCGGCACGCTGGAACAGTAACTCGGCGCGCTATAACAGAAACCCGGCGCGCTGTAACAGAAACCTGGCGCGCTATAACAAAAACCCGGCGCGCTATAAAAAGTCACATTTCTACGAAAACTATCACGCCGATACCTGTAGAACACTTTTCTAAAAAATTAATCAAAATATGGGGTTATGCCCCACAGTGGGCGCCAATTTGTAAGTGGTAGAATGAGGAAAACAAGTTAAACATGCATCTACGCTTCTAAATAGGACATTACATCTAAGATTTAAAGAATTTAAACTAATTTAAACTAGAAATCTTCAGAAATCTATCCTATTGCTCTCTAACTCTAAAGATTTCTCTAATCTACTTAGCTCTCATATTTGGAAGCTAATTAAACTATTGAAATGACACTTAGAGAATGAGAATTAAGCTATTCTATTCTAATATGATTTAAATGTGCAACTAGAATGATTCTACAGTAAAGCTTCTAAGAAGGAAACTACTGTAAATTGTCATAATTAAAATTCAAGATGGATGTTGGATGAATGTTGAATGTTGGAGATGCTGGATGAATGCTGGATGCTTTGGAAAACCTGCAGAGTAAGATTGCATAAGTTGGGATCCATTTCCTGTAGCCCAAGAGCTGTATTTATAGCTTTCACAGCAGCACAATTGCACAGGGATACGAGATAAGGGGCTGTGATTCAATCTGGAGAATTGAAGGGCATGGGATGAGAAGATGGAGCTGATCATGGAGAATGGTTTCTCCCCATGAAAACACCAGGCAAGATAAGAGGGAAGGTGGGTGGAAGGTGGTTGAGAGAACTTCCTGTAGGTTTGTCCCTGAAGCTCTTCCCGTGAATAACAGTGGAATTAATTAAATTTTGAAAATTTAATTTTATTGGTGAGTGAATAGTGGTATAAAATTTATGCATAAATTTAAATAATTTTAATTTATTTAAATTTAACAAAAAGAGGATTGAATAATTTAATAAATCAAACTATAGGGTTTGTTTATTAAATTAAAACAAAAGGAGAATGATAATTAAATAAAGATTTTAGAATATCTTTATTTAATAAGAAGAAATGATGAGGTAATTAAATAACACAAATTATTTAAGTTGTGTATTTAATTTATGATAGAAATATAAAAGTAATAATGATAATAATTAAATAAAAACAAGTTTTTAATTTATTTTATTTAATTAAGAGAAATAATATAATGAAAATATTAATAATTAAATAAAACAAAGTTTTTAATTTTGTTTATTTAATTGGAGATAAAAATAGAAGAATTAATAATGAACTTAATATAAATAAATATTTCTATTTATTTACAGTGGAAGAATTTAAGATTAATTATTCAAATAAGGCATATTCAATTAATTAGATTCTCCGGACAATACATTTTAGGTGTCCAGAAATAATATCACACGAAACTCATCCAACATCCCAAAAACTTCTTCGGAATCTTCTCACTATCCTCCTTACTCACTCTAGGAATTAATGAATAACACACAGCTCATGCTTCATACCTTCTAAAATTTTTCTTCCATCTACATAACAAATTCTAGCACTATTGCATACCTTTTCTTCGGTCTCCTTTAGGGGTTTCAACTTGTGACGAACCCCATCCTTTGTCAAGGAATAAGTGTTTGCATGGCCATCATGTATAGCTCGCCTATCGAACTGCCACGACCTCCCTAACAACATGTGACATGCATCCATGTGGATGATATCACAGAGTACCTCATCATGGTAGCTCCCAATCTTGAACTTTACTAGGCACTACTCATTGACCAAAACTTTGTGGTTTTTCTGCAACCAGGCAATCCGATACGGATGCGGGCGCCTTTCCCTCTTCAGCTTCAACTTTGTGACCATCTCTTCTGACACCAAATTATCGGTGCTCCCACTGTCAATAATGACATGACAACATTTTCCTTCACACTTGCACCTTGTGCGAAATAGATTCTTCCTCTATTCTGGTTCCTTTTCCTCAGTCCCCAGGGCTCTCCTAATCACTAGGGCTTCTCCCCTTTCAGCAACATCTGAATGTTCAGATTGGGCCTCCTCATCTACATGTGCAACCCTTCCATGACCTTCTGGCCTTTTGTTTGCCATTCCTTGGTGTTGTGGAAATTCATAGGCTCGATGCCCTTCTTCACCACACTAGAAACACGTTCCTTTGAAACCACCTCTTCCAAATCCTTGTCCATATCTCCCTTGTTCTCTACCTCTTTGATCACCACTATTTTGATCATGAGGGTGGTAGAAGTTGTCATTCCTTTGGCTTCGGCTGGTAGCCACATCTTCACTTTTCTTTTCATCATCATTTCGGTTTCCTGAAGGTCTTCCACTACCCCTTCCACTTTGACCTCCTCGTCCTTTTTGCTTGCCATCAAATCTTTTGTTCAGCTTCTCTTCCACTTTCAGAGCAAATTGATACACATCCTTAATGGTGGTCATTCTGACTAGGCTTAACTCCTCTTGAATGCTCAGTCGTAACCCATTAAGATATCAGGCTACCTTCTCCTTATTGGCCTCTGTGTGGCCCGCTCTGATGAATATCTTGTGAAATTCTTCAGTATATTCTTTCACAGATCTGCTTCCTTGCTTCAACCCTTACAATTTCTTCAACAGATCTAACTCGTAGTCCACTGGTATGAACTGCTTCTTCAGTTTCTCTACCATGCAATCCCATCTGGTGATATTTCCTTTTCCTCTTCAATTTCTTTCCAACTGGACCTCTTTCTACCAAATACTGGCATGGACCTTTAGCTTCATTTTCACAAACTTAACCCGATTTGGGTCCTCTATTTCCTCATACTCAAAATATTCTTCTAGCTCGTTGATCCAGTCGATCAACTCTTCCAGGTTCAGACTTTCAGAATAACTGGGGACTTCTGCTCTGGGTCTTTTCCTGATCTTCGAAATGGCCCTTATTAGCCGCATTTGGTCTTGATCAATTAATTCTTCCTCTTCTACATTTGAACCTTCTTCCTTTCCTTCATCCTCACTTTCCTCCCTCGGGTTTAACCCTCTTCTCAACTGCTCTTGTAACACATCAATCTGTCTCTGGAGGGCTGCCAGTGCATCTCTTCCACCAGCATTTATGCTGCCTCGACCACCTCTGGCACCACCATGCCTACTAGGCATCACTCTTCGAGGCATCTTTCTTGACCTTGACCCAAAACCACGGTCCTGGTGTGAACTGCCTCACAATCGGCGATCTGTCCACACACTCAAGAAAACCTCACTATAATACCACTTGACGAGGGTGCAGCCCGGGACTTAGAAAATAACCAAAAAATAAGAGAATAATTTTTATTATTCAGAAAATGGAGCTTCTTACATGCAGAGGATCTCAAATCCCCAAGTTCTACAACACATGCAAGTTACAGAAAGCTTACAGAATCACGCTTTTGCAATATGCGAGCTTGGCCCCCCAAAAAGTTACCCAAAAATTAGAAACCCGCCCATAAATAGAGCTCCTCTTTAGTTTGGAGCGAAAACAACATTCAAATTTGAGTTTAGGCAGTTTGGCGCCGAAAAATTACAACTTGAAGTTCAAATTTCAAAAGAACATTTGCAATTGTATCTTCCAGAAAGTGCGCCAACTTCTCGGGGCCATAACTTTTGATCCGGGACTTCGATTTGCGAATCATTTGAACCGTTGGAAAGGTATCGAAGTCAAGAACACACTCAAAATTTGCTACACCAATTTTGGAAAGATCAGGGCTGATCCGGGAACTCTAAGTGCCTCAAATCTAACTCGAAAGATTTTCAAGTGCAAATCTGGGAAACTAAAACTGCAATATCTTTCAACCTAGGAATAGAAAATAAAACTGTAAATTGGAAATTTCATTATGATGAAAAGGGTATCCAAAAATGTAAAAATATCTAAAAACTGAGAAACTTGAAATTTAACTATTTTTGGGTGATGCAAGATTGCCCTTACACCACTGGATGCTCTTGCATCACCCTTGCACTAAAACTAAACCTATAGGAAACAACATTCTATCACTTGTTTTTGGTTTCTTTAAGTTCATCCTCTCCTTTGTGCAACAAAATAAATAATATTTGATACCTTCTATATTCTCTTCCTCTGCTATGACCACAAAAACATCTCTTGTACACATATATGTACAAAATACATTCAATTTTTAAAAAATAGAACCAATCTTTAATTGTAGTTCTAAAAAATTAATATATAAACAAATTACAATTAATTTTTTTGTCTAAATTAACAAATATCACAATTTATAAATTAATCTTAAGAAAGTTACAAACTTTGCATGTTCAAATTTATATATACACATGCACACATAACTTTTTAATCAATCTTGAAATGTGGTCATAATCAATTGAAATAAAAGGAATATCTTCAAATATTTAATCTTAATCTTCATTGTATGTATCAGTAACAACTAGTGGTGCCAAATTTTATTCACCAACATATCCATGTTGTTGGTTGTTGCAACTATCATAGTATCCCAAAATGCATTCATAACAAAAACAAGAGTAATATCTAGTATACAATATCCATGCACGTATTTATTTGTACTCATCACACAATGCAAAGATCTTGTTTTGTCCACCCCCTTACAACCATGCATTATTCTTCTATCCACTCTTATTAAAATTATATATATATTTAATTTAATATAGATTTGAGTTCTTAAAATTAAATTTAAATAAAAACAAGTTCAAAACATTTTCCAAACAATAAATTTAAACATGTATATCTAAGATCTCCTTGAAATGAAGAAAATAGGGGGCTCTCTTTCGCTTCTAGGGCTTTGGACCCAAAAGGAGAGGCTATTTCCAACCTTTCACTCAAGAAAAAACCCTTGAGATTTCAATGCAAAGGAGATTGAAATATTGCAAAGGGACTATTCTAGGGATTGAATGATGTATAATGAGGGGTTCACCACCAAGTGTAAATTTGGAAAACATAGTGTGATATGAAAAAAAATGCTAAATGACCTAAAAAGATTAATAAACTGTAATGAAAAGACATGAAACTGAAAGTGTGCACCAAGAAAACTAAAGAAGGCGAATTGGAGGTCTGGATGTCTAAAAAATTTGCTGTTGAAGATAACTGGGACTCATACGCCATGTTGGGCGAATCAGTCTAGTTTCTAGGAAAATGCAATGGAACAAGTTTTAGCTCTAAAACAACATGATGCAAAAAATATACGCCATGTTGGGCGAATCAGTCCACTTCTACTTTTCAAGACATTTTGAAGTGGATTTTGTGCCTCTCAGTCTACTCTACTCTTTTTGACTAATTTCCATATTTGAAACTGCAAAATACCACCTACGGGTCTTCTTCGAGCTTGTGGGTATGTGTAGGATCATGATGGGCCAAAAAGTGGTGATATGATGGGTTTTTGTAGGGTATGTGGTTGATGACTTTTTTTATCCAAAATTGATGAAATTAAAAGGGTTTTTAAAGGAGATTCTTAGATTTTCAAAAATATTAATTATGCTTTACTTTGAATTTAATAAATAATTATTATTTATTTTCTATTTGAATTACAACTAAAGTCCTTATTGATAGGCTGATTGAAAAACATCTATAGCTTTCAAACGATATCACATTTTTTGAATCCGAAACATGCGTCACATTCTATGCTTCACATACTATAGGATTAAAAAAAAAAGAAATGAATTTCATGAAGTTTTGACCAAGTTGAGGTGGTTAGACATACGAGTTTTTTTATTTTTTAAAAGTTGTAATTAAAAAAAAAATTAATTATTTACCTGGAAAAAAATTAAAAAAATATGCATCACATTGGGACATGAGTCCTCTACTTATATCTAAAATATTATAAAAAAATATTATCATTTTATTGTGGTTAGGGTGGTCATACAAACACCTACTTCTTATTTTTTCCTTGAAATTTAAGTACTATTGCATTGAAATTTCAAATTTTCACTAGATATATTTTTTAAAAAACAAACCTAGTAGTTTAGAAACTGCATTCAATTTTATACAAATTCTATTCTTACATGTTTTTGAAATAATATAGATAACTTATTCAAATTTTTACGTCAAGTTGCCTAACTCTAATTTTTTCTGAATTTTTTGCCACTTAAAGGCCTATTTTTTCCATGATTATCCTGCACATACCCTTTTCCAAGGCTCAATGAAAACTTTAACAACTTTTAGGGACTTGAAAACTTTTTTCCAACTCCGCTTCTTGGAAAATTTGCAGCCTAGCTCTACAAATCACACACAAGAAGAGGGAAAAATGTTGTGGGGTTAGTGAATATGGATTTTCCTTGGTAAAACCCTTTGTTGGTAATTAAACCTTGAAATGAAATCCAATGTAGAAGGAGAATGATGAATGAATAAAAGAACAATGTTACAACTCACCAAACCCTAGCAATAAGGTGCTACAAACATGTAAGTAATGGATCCAATGGATGTAGACTTGGAATCTTGCTTGGTGTTGACAGATCTTGAATGAAGCATTTGCTTGAAACACAAACCCTACAACACAATTTTTAGCTCTAAAACAACATGATGCAAACAATATTTGACATGATGATTGATGGTTGAAAGATGCTCTTGAATGCTTCATAATATTCCCTTGAAATTCCTTGAATGATCTTGTGAATGCTTAACGATCTCTTGCGAACTCTTGGATGCTTTTAAAATTTTCTAGGTATTAATATGAGTGAAAGAACCTTGTATTTATACTTAATTATGCCAAACTTCTAGAAATTATAACACTACAAGCCGACATCAGATCTAGGAGAATAAAATACTGAAATTTTTTTTGAATTGAATTTGAATTTTGTTCACATAGGACTCATTCACCCAAGGTGGTGAATGAGTCCCATCACACATAATGTATGGGACCAAAAATCCAAAGTGTCTAGAAATGTGTGAAACCTACATTGGGGCCAAAAAGACCTAGATGGGACTCATTTTCCCAAGGTGGTGAATGAGTCCCAAACACTAAATTTGGGTCACACAAGCTAGGATCACTTGATTTATGATTGGTTATTGATTGGTGTCAATATTATCCCTGAAAAGATAAAATAAATAAGGCCTGTGGATGCAAAATAGGGCCAATTAAAGCATAAGAAAGCCAAATTATTAATTACAAGCCTAGAGGAATGTGCATGTTTGTTACAACACTTTAAAAAACTCCAAATAAGGAAAGGTTAAAGTTGACTATGATTAAAATTATGTTTATTATGCTTAGTTAATTGATAAGACCCTAGAAAAGTGTGAAAGTGTGTTACAACACTTTAGAACACTTTTGAAAGGCACCATAAAATTCCATTAGTTCACAAGGGCCCAAGACCAAATGTGAATGTGTTATCAACATTACAACATTAAGCAAAAATCTACAAGGAGGACCCAAATGAGTGCGAAAAATGTTGAAGTACCCTTTTTTTGACACTACATTTAGCCCCTACTTTAGTGAGAGGATGAACCTGCTTCAAACTCACACTAAAGTAGAAAAATATGCATAAAGAGAGGCTCCAATGAAGCAATGCTAGCATGTGGGGTGACAATAATCAAGAGGGGTGATCAAGCCCCCAGGACCAAGATCCCATGGAAAACCAAACATAAGCACAAAGGAACAAACATAAAAATGATATAAAGAATATGGCAACAAGGCCAATAATACAATACCAAAGATGAAAAAGAGAAAAGAAAAGCAATAAAAGAATTAGATCAAGCTTCAAAAGTTTTTCCATCCTGATGCCTATCAAATGTAGGCTATTTTTATGGAAAATGCATACTCAGTTTGAAGCGATGGAACTCCTAGTTGTCTACCAAGTGAGAAGTCCTAAAGGGTGAGAAACATACACTCATGGATGGTATGCACACACACAAGTGGCTATGGGGAAATTCATGCATTGGATTTGGCTTCCCACTCAACCATACCAAAGTTATACCTCCTGATAAATTTAATAAGGTGACACACAAAATTTATTTTTTGAGCTTCATGATACAAACAAAACTTCATATGCTTGTAGCTCATGAACAAATAGGATGGCTCCATAGGCATGCAAATTGTGTTATGCAAGGTGGCCATATAAAAAAAATGCAAAAATGCAAACATGCAAAGAATGTTCAAAGGAGTCTTGCTTAGTTCATGCGAAGTCTTTAACTTAGGGAAAATTATGCCTAATGTCTCCAAGAAAGGACCAATCAGAGAATAGAGAATTCACAACTTAGGGAATGCAGTGCATTGCATCAAGCCACTAAAAGGAATGCAATATGCTAAGAGAGACCATGCTCTTGAAGGACATTATACCCAATTTCATCCAAAAATTGACCAATGCATCGTATGATGTAAGAAGGCTGCACTAAGAACCAAGAAAAGGGAAAATTCAAAATAATAATGCCAATGCATGCCCCAAATTTAAAGGAATTGCTAAACACCATACTGTGAGAAATTACTTTAAATTAGTAAATGAAAAAAATGCTAACAAATAAGAATAAATGAGAGCCAACTTGGAAATCCCTATGCCAAGTCATGTTTTTGCATAAAGTGCATCATGCAAGAGAGAAAATGAAGAGAAAGGGGAGGGGTCCCCCCCAAAATGAAAACAACAAACACATAACATGCACTCATTTTCTATGAGTTTTTCTTCCTCACTTCAATTGTAAACCACTATTGTGGCTTCACCCAAGGTATTTATGAATCTAGGGTTAGTATGTTCTTTGCTACAATGTTTTCTAGAGAGCTTGGAACTGTCATCATCCCCCAAATACACATAGAATTGGAAGAATGACACAAAGAGAGTGAAAACAAAGAAAAAGATTTTGGCTCAACATGGAAGAGACATAGGGTGTCTTGGTGCCTTGTATCATCCCCAAAAGGAAAACACAGGACAAATGAAAAGAAAAGGAAAAATAAGAAGGGAAAAGATTTTGGGTCAACATGAGCGATCGAGCGGGAAAAATTAGGATTTGAATCTTCGAACAATGTAGAGGGAGGGGGTTCGAGGGAATCTCAGGCGAATGCGGAGATTTCTTCATGTTTTGAGAAAGGTAAGTCAGGTTCTATTGAAAAGGACGTCCATGAAAAAGTCCAGGTGGATCCAGGTGGAAAGGATGGGACTTCAGTTTCTAAGACTATCGTGGAAATGTCAGAAAAAGGAGATGATAAAGGTAAATCGTGGACTTCGTTGTTTGGTGTTAAGCCAAATGACAAATCATCTTTTCCCCCTGTGCATATCCTTTCTGACCCGGGGTCTGGAAAGTTTTCTATTTCTGTGCCGGATGAAATAATAGACCATAATATTGCTAGGATGGAGAATGTTTTGGTAAGAAAATTTTTGGGTCCTAGAGCTAATATTGAAGTGGTAAGGGAGTTTGTTAAGAATAAATGGAAAACCAGTGGACTGGTTTTGGTGGCGGCATTTCCTAGAGGATTTTTTGCCTTTCAGTTCACTTGCAAAGAGGATTCCAGGGCTGTTCGGAGCGATGGCCCTTGGATTATTGGAAAGTCTTCCTTGGCCCTGAAGAAGTGGTCTTCTAGGGTAGATCTATCTGATTCAATCTTTGAAATGGTGCCAGTCTAGGCTAGATTGCTTGGTCTCCCCTTGGAGTATTGGAATACGGATATTTTCAACGAGATTGCTAGTTCTTTTGGAGAACTTCTATCCATTGACTCAATGACCGCGGCTAGAAAGTGTTTGGTCTTTGCTAGAATCTATGTTGGGGTTTCTCAAAATGCTGATCTCCCCTCTTTGATTGACATCCAATCCAAGCTGGGGGTGTGGAAGCAAGCTATTGAATTTGAGACCACACCCTTTGTTTGCTTCAAATGCCAAAAATCTAGGCATTGGGCGAAAAAGTGCCCGCTTAATAATAAAAGTGAAAAGGAGAAAGTTGCCAACACTAAGACTGTCTAGAAAAAAAATCTGAGGAGGAGAAGCATTTGCCTGTCCCAGATGCGAAGGAGAATCTTGAAAGACACACTTCTTCTCAAGATCTGAAGGAGAACCATAAATGCTTTCATAAGGATGCTTGCCCTGGGTCAGATTGTACTTGCCCTGGGTCAGATTGTACTTGCTCTCTTGATCTTAAGGATCTTAAATACTTGATTTCACCACTTGTGGATAGAAAGGAAGAAAATCATTCTATGGAGGGAGCCTGTAATACTCTGAAGAATGCTGAAACTAGAGAAGAAGTTACAAGTATTTTTTCGTCTTTACCTTTGATGATGGCTGGCTATATGAATGTACCTGGTCTGGAGGAAATACCCATTAAGGGTTTGTCCCTGGAGATAGGAATTCCTATCCCCTCATTTTCCTTATGATAACCCTTGCTCAAAAGGGATACAGGATCTGGAGATTGCCACTTTGGAAGTGGTGAAGGATACTTATGAAACCCAAAGCATGAATTTGAAAATACCTAATGCCAATACTTCAGAAGCCAAGAATGGCTTAATGGAAACCCTCCCTTGGGACCAGAGGTTGTTTTTTGAGAAGGATGGGGAATCAGGAAAAGAGCTGGAAAGCCAGGATGAAACTGAATGGGAGGAGGTTATTTCACATTCAAAGTCAAAGAAGGGAAAAAAGAAGAAGATGGAAACTTCAATTAGAATGATCACCAGAACTAGGGCCAAGGCGGATTGTGGGAGTACCAAGCCTTGCCAGGGAAGGAAATCAGAAAAATGGCAAAGGGAGCAAGGCAGCCTTCAGGATATTGCGGATGGGATCCAAATGACCATCCCGGAGATTCTTCAATCCCCAGGTAAGAAATGAAAATTATGTCATGGAATATAAGAGGGCTGAATAGCCATCATAAAAAGGATGTTTTGCAAAATTTTGTTAGGGACCACAAACCTGATATTCTTCTTGTTCAAGAAACTAAAATGCCTAAAGATAAAGTAGAAAGCCTTAAAATTTTTCAGAACTGTGGGGCTCATGGTAATAGTTCTGCGGGTGCTTCGGGGGGAATTGTTACTTTTTGGAACAAGTTGTTTATTAAAGGTGAGCCCTTAATGGAGAATGGAAATTTAGTGGCCACAAGATTTACCCACATAAGAGACAATTTTTGCTGGATTCAATCCAATATATATGCACTGAATTGTAAGAATGATAGAAATTCCTTTTGGTTTGAGTTATCTAGTTTTCGAAGATGTTTTGTTAATGAACACTAGATGGTCATGGGAGACTTCAATACTCCTCTCCTGAATGATGAGAAATTTGGGGGTTCTCAAATCAACTGGGATAGTAAATAAGGTCTATCCGACTTCATTAACAGTAATGCCTTGATAGACCTAGACCTACAAGGGGCTTCTTATACCTGGACCAATAGGAGATTAGGGCTTGATTTGATCCAAGTAAGACTTGATAGGGCCCTTGTTTTTAGTCAATGGTTTATAGACTATTTTTGTGCTTTGAGAGCCTTATCAAGGGTGGGATCTAATCATTTTCCCATTTGTCTTTTGGCAGATCCTACTAAGGTGAAAAAGAACTTCCCTTTCAGATTTGAAAAATTCTGGCTATCTCATCCTCAAATTTTTGAGGAAATTAGTAGATGGTGGAATATTTATATGACTGGCACAACGATGTTCAAGATTGCTAAAAAATTAAAGGAAGTGAAAACTAATGTGAGAAGATGGAAAAAGGATGCCTTTGGGAATATTTTTGGAACTAAGATGAAAATTCAAGGAAAAATTCAGGAGATACAGGCTAAAATCCAGAAATGGGGGTACATTGACAATTATAGAGAAAAGGAAAATGAACTCATTCAATTGCATGACATCATTGCTAAAGAGGAAGTTTTTTGGTGGCAAAGATCTAGGGTGTCTTGGTTGTCTGAGGGAGATAGGAATACCAGATTTTTTCAGCTGTCTGCTTCGAAACATAGGGCTGCTAATAGAATCACTCACATTGATGTTAATGGGACGAGGTTTGAGGAGGAAGATGATATCAGGGAACAGGCTATCCTTTTCTTTAGCAACCTTCTTTCTTGTAATGGAGAGATTGTTCCTGAAGCTCAAGATTCCTTGATTGAGGCTATACATCCGGTGATTGGTCATAATGAAAATTCATTGATCACTGCTATTCCTTCCAATGCTGAAATAAGGAAAGTTGTTTTCTCTTTTGATGGTAATAAAGCTCCTGGACCAAATGGTTTTCCATTATTCTTCTTCCAAGTGTTTTGGGAAATTGTTGAGTTGGATGTTGTGAATGCTGTCAAGGAATTCTTTGGATCAAGAAGTCTATTGAAAGAAATGAATGCTAATTTTGTGGTCCTTATTCCAAAAAAACCTGGGGCTTCGGAGTTTCAAGCTTTTCGGCCAATTAGCCTATGCAATTCTATTTATAAAATTATTTCAAAGGTTCTAACTACAAGAATGCTTTCTGTGCTTCCTCAAATGATTGCTCCACAGTAGAATGGTTTTGTGCCAGGTAGGTACATTTTGGACTCTGTTGTTACTGTTCATGAGAATTTACATTCGTTAATGGTTTCAAAGACTGAAGGGTTTATTCTTAAATCGGATATTTCCAAAGCCTATGATCGGGTTGATTGGGATTTTTTATTTAAAATCCTGGTCAAGTTTGGCTTTAATAACAGAGTCATTCAGCTAGTGAACCAGCTTGTCTCGATAGTCTCCTCTTCTGTCATCATGAATGGATCACCTTCAAGGTTTTTTCAGACTTCCAGAGGCCTCAGACAGGGAGATCCTATTTCTCCTATTTTGTTTACTATCTTGGCTGAGGGTTTGGGTAGAAATATTAAAAAGCTTATTGATCAAAAATACCTGGCTGGTTTAAGACCTTCCTCTTCTCTTCTAACCTATTCCCACCAACAATTTTTTGATGACACCATTCTCATGGGAAGATCTACTGTGGCTGAAGCTAAGACTTTCAAAAAAATTCTGAATCTCTATGAATCTGCTTCTGGGCAAGTTGTTAATAGGGCTAAGAGTTCAATTTTCTTCCTCAATACTCCAGAGCATAGATAATTTAAACTAGCTCAGATTCTTGGATGTTGGATTGAGCCTCTTCCGTCAACCTATCTTGGTTTGCCTCTTTGCTCTAAACCATCAGACTCATTCTGGATTTCTTTGGTTGAAAAATTCAATAAGAAGTTATCGGGGTGGAAAGGAGCTCTTCTCAGTCAAGCTGGAAAAATCCAGCTCCTAAAGGCTTCTTTGCAAAATCTTCCTATTTATGCTCTTAGTATATTTAAAATTCCTGCTAAATATGCTGAGACCATTGAAAAAATTCAGAAAAGGTTTCTCTGGTCTGGTGTGGAGGACAAGAAGAGAATGCCACTTGTTGGATGGGATTTGGTTTGTAGACCCAAATCGAGAGGGGGCCTAGGCTTAAGGAAAATTAAAGTTATGAATCTGTCCCTTTTTTCCAAACAAATTTGGAGAACTCTTACTTTGAATGGAGAATGGCGTGATACCTTAAAATCCAAATATTTTAATAACTGTGAGTCTTTTAATGAGATTATAAATTCTTCTTTTTTACCTCGTGGGTCTGTTTGCTAGAATGATATGAGTAGAGGTAGAAATTTGTTGGAAATGGGAATTGGTTGGTTGATTGGAAAAGGAAATTATGTAAGGTTTTGGGAAGACAGGTGGCTTTTTAAAGATCCTTTGATCAGAATTGAGAAATTCAGTAAATGGATGAATGATTGTAAAAGGGAATTTGGAGTCTTGGTTAAAGATTACTGCAGGAATGGGGGTTGGGTTGATTTGAAGACCATTAGTTAGGATCTTAGCCCTGTTCAGTTGGCCTTCAGGGCCCTAAGACCAACTCATCACCAGGTGGAGGATCTTGCTGTCTAGTTAGAAAACCCGTCTGGTATTTTTTTAGTTTCTTCTGCCACGTCTATGCTGGTTAGTTCGATGGAGCCTCCACCCTTCTGGGCTAAGGCTTGGATTAATCACCTGACTCCTAAAATCAATATTTTCTACTAGATAATGCTACAGAATAAGATTCTCACTTTGGACAATCTTGGAAAAAGAGGAATTCAATTACCAAATAGGTGTTATATGTGTAGGAATGAAGTTGAGACTGTTAATCATCTTTTTCTTCATTTCCCTTTTGTTTCGAATATCTAGGGTAAAATTTTTGCACTTCTCGATGTGGTTTGGGTTTCCCCTGCCTTTGTTGAAGATTTCTTCATGCAATGGAAAGCTCCTTCAAAAAATCCTTTTGTGAGAAAGCTATGGTCTTTAGTTCTACCTTTTGTGTCTTGGAATATTTGGAAGGAAAGGAACAACAGAGTGTTTAGGGATAAAGAGATGTTGGAAGGGGACTTGCATGCTAAAATCGTAAGGGCTATAAAGGAAAATTTATCTTTAATTCCAAGAAAAAATGGTTGATAAAGCTAACTGGTCTCCTTTTGATATTGCTATGGTTGAAAAGTGGAACTCAAAATTAGTTGGGTCAATTGTCCTCAAACCTGTTGTTTGTGGGAGAGAGAATGCTAGTTGGTCTTTGCTACCTTTGGGTTGGGTGAAAGCCAATTTTGATGGTGCAGCTAAAGGCAACCCTGGGAAAGTTGGTAGTGGGTGTGTTTTAAGGGACAATTCAGGGGCTTTTATTGCGGCTTTTGTTGTGGACATTGGCACCCAAACTAATCATGTTGTGGAAGCTGTAGGGGCTTATCATGTGGTTAGCTTAGCTTTCAAGATGAACACGAAATGTCTATGGCTAGAGGGTGATTCAATGAATATAACAAATTGCATTCTTGGGCTTACCCCTCCCTTGTGGACCATCAAAAAGTGGATCGAAGGTACCAAAATCTTATTAAGTAAATTTGATAAAGTAAAAGTGTCCCACGCCTATAGAGAAGCCAATAAGGTGGTTGATTACTTCACCAATGAAGGGGTAAAGAAGGGCGGGGAAAACACGTGGAGGAAGAATGACTACCTCCATCCTAAAGTGAAAGCGCTAATTTATTATGATTTAGTGCATGGAAGAGAAGTTTGTCTTCGTCATGATGAAGCGGATAAAGATTAGGTATGTCGATTTCATTAGATTTGATGGGACCGACATCATTTTCTTTTTCAAGAAGAGTCTTTGGCATGCTTTCTGGGTGTTTGATAAAATATTCCTAAATAGGACCCAGAGCAACTGTAGGGTGTTGTTTAACAGAGCTTTGAAAATGGGGGGAGAAAGAAAACGTGTAGAGCCAAGTAGTTTTCAGGAGCATAGAAAGAACGCCAAAGCCTGGGAAAGAATTGAAAAGGGAGGCTTAGTCCTGTATTTGGAAAGCTCCATGGTACTGACAAGGGGATGCTGGACTATTTTGTTAAAAATTGGAAAAATGGTGAGATTGTGTTGTTTGGTAGGAATGTTAAGCTAAATGAGGATTTAATCGGTGAGATAACTAGTCTTTCGATAGAGGGTGTGGAATTTTATCGGGACCATCAGTTCTCTGATGAAGCGGTCATTAAATTTCCTAAAAAAGATAAGGATAAGGCTAAGTTAGTTAAGGTTTCCAATAGATACTTTGATGTGGAGTCCATCAAATCTATTTGGAGGAAAGTTTTAAGAGTTATAATGGAGTATATCATGGTTGATGAGCGCTTCACCAGAGTGTATGGTTACCAATTTTCCATTCTGAACCACTTCCATCACAAGGTTTGTATCTCTCTACCTTTTTACTTATTCTCTTCTTTGAAGAATTGCCTTGATGAAGTTGAAAGAAACCCTAGGAGGATTGCTATTATTCACCCTGGTCTTGTCAGGCTCATATTTGAGCATTATCAAAATTTACCTGCTTTGCCTAAAATTGTTGATATTGGAGAATTGGATGATGAGGATATAGAAAGTAGTAGGGAGAATGACCCCCGGGCCCCCCTGCTTGTGCCCCTGTTGGTCCTAATACCAATGCTCCCTAGTCCCTGTCTTGTCATAATGCCCTTAAGGATTTTGCTCTGTCATCATGTCCTAAATCGTAGCCTATGCATGAGTGCCCTAGCCCAGGTTTTGCCTTGCCGCTTTGTCTTAATCCCCAGTCATCTCCTAGTTGCCCTACTCCTGGTTTGGTCTCTGGTTTTAAAGGTACCTCTGTTACTAAACTTGTCTCGTATTCTAGGAATTCCATGGAAATTCTTTCTAATAAACCTATGGTCAGTAAGGAGTCAGCCCCTAGTGCCCCTGTGTCTGGAAGATTTGGGAATGCCCCTATTGATTCCCCTAATCGGGATGAAATTAATTCGGCCCTAAATAAGCTCAAGCATGAGGACATTGTGAGTGTGGCAGAAAAAAGTACGGATGGCCTTTTCACTGTTCTCAAGTGGACCCAAAAGGAAGTCTGTGATTTGAAAGGTCGTAATATAGATCTAAGCAACAGGTTCATGGATTTGGAGCAGAAGATTAGCTAGAGTTGTAAAGAGAATGAAGGACAGGAAACCCCCTTACCAAGGAAAAGACAGCATTCACAGGAGGAAAGATTGACTAGTATCAAATGAAATATGTCCAAGATAGGCCAAAATATTAGGGCCACTATGGCTAACAATCACAAAATTTCCAGGCATAACACCATAATCATCAATGCAATGGTGGAAAAGCTCGAAAAAAATCAAAAGGGTTTGCTGGTCATGGATTTGGATGCGGAAAGAGGATGCTGCAGATCTGTTGGTGAAGGGATTTTGACTCGTACCTGGGCTAACACTAAGAGGAAGAACCTGACTTCATCACATACGGCTCAAATTCTCAAGCAGGGGCTACAAAATATGAAGGATGTTGAAAAGGAGGCTGAGGAGTTGTTGAACACCTTGGAGTAGTGCGGTGGTGCTTGTTTCTGGCTTTTTGGGCGGTCCTTTTTTTGGACCCTGTTGTCTCTTTGTGCTGTCATTTCCTTTTTGGGACAACCATCTACTTGTTTGGACTTATTTTGTTATCTTTTGTTGTTTAAACTCTATGGTTTCAGGTCCCTGTAAAACCTATTTTTTCCTATTCAAAAACATGAAGGAGACATGAATGTCTCGATGCCTTGCATCATCCCCAAAAGGAAAATACAAGAATAAAATAAAGATGAAATGAAAAGGAAAAGAAAAAGAAAGTATTTTGGGTCAATATGAAGGAGACATGAATGTCTCAATGCCTTGTGTCACCCCCAAAAGGGAAACACAAGAAAAACATAAAAAAAAATGAAAAGGAAAAGAAAAAGAAAGCCTTTTGGGTCAACATGAAGGAGATATGAATGTCTCCATGCCTTGTGTCATCCCCAAAAAGAAAAAACAAGAAAAAGATAGATATGAAAAGTGAAAGTGATGCATGAAATAGGGAAGAATGAGGGTACAAATAGAGGAATGTCACAAAGAGAGAGAAATTCAAACAAAACATCACAGGGGATCACATTATGCACATGCAATCACAAAACAAAAAGAAAAAGAAAATGTAAAAGACTAGTAAGGAAAATGCAAATCAACCTATGAGAAAGTCATTCGCCTTCCAATCTTAGTCTATATAAGCAGAAGGTGAATGATAAACCTAAGGGAAAACAAAAAATGCATTACCAAGACAAGGATAACAATTACTTTCCCCCACTAAGTTCGATACAAGGGGTATGTGAAGGATCATCATGGAAAAAATAGGCCCTTAGGTGGCAAAAAATTCAGAAAAATCAGAGTTAAGAAATTTGACTTAAAATTTTGAATAAGTTATCTATATTATTTAAAAAATATGTAAGAATAGAATCTATAGCAAATTGAATATATTTTCTAAACTACTAGGTTTTTTTTTAAAAAATCTATTTGATGAAAATTTGAAATTTCAAGTAGTACTTAAATTTCAAGGAAAAAATAAAAGTAGGTGTTGACCACCCTAACCACAATAAAATGATAATATTTTAGATATAAGTAGAGGGATCATGTCTAGATGTGATGCATATTTTTTGTAATTTTTTCCAACTAAATAATTAATTATGAATTTTTTATTACAACTTTTAAAAAATATAAAAAACTCATATGTCTGACCACCTTAACTTGGTCAAAACTTTATGAAATTCAATTTTTCTTTTTTTAATCCTATAGTATGCGAAGCATAGTATGTGATGCATGTTTTGGATTCGAAAAATGTGATACTGTTTGAAATCTATAGATGTTTTTCAATCAGCCTATCAATCAGAACTTTAGTTGTAATTTGAATAGAAAAGGAATAATAATTACTTATTAAATTCAAATTAAGGCATAATTTATATTGATGGAGAGTTAAGAATCTCCTTTATAAACCCTTTTGTTTCATCAATTTTGGGTAGAAAAAAATTCATTAGCCACATACCCATCATATTGCCACTTTTTGGCCCATCATGATCCTGTACATACTGCAAGAATGAGTTGAGGTAGGTGATGGGAAAAGTCATGTAGTATTCATAATAAAATATTCTACAACTATTACATGACAAGGGTTGAAACAATAGAAAGCTATATAATCACATGATGGAAATCATTGCCATCGAAGTGAAATTTTTTCAATACTAATTGAAATGCACGACATTCATCAGCACTATGTTCGAGAAATCGATAATATGCAAAATGGGGGATGTTCACATCCTTAGGAAATAGAACTAATCGATTCATAGGTGGTACTGTTATCAGTTCTTTGTTCAAAAGAAATTATAGTTTCCTTTCACTTTTGGGTGGTGGGCATAGAGATTTTAGTATTTCTAACTTGTAAGCCCTCTTACATTTGCTATATTCACCCTTTTCTTTAGTTGAATGCGGAGGAGGAGGACCTAAGGTGATCCTTGCATCCTTGTCATTGTTATGTGTAATTGATTATTCTTTAGAAAGAAGAATATTCAGATCAGGAGGAGAATCAAAGATCACCATACCATCATCTTGAAGCCTTAGATATTCTCTAGGAGGCTTGCTATTATGAGAGGTATCTTGATATTCTATCCCCTTTGTTTTTTCATCCCTTGGTTTTTTCTCTAAGAGTTGAAGAATTTCATATTCACTTGTTGTGTCACATCCTTGTTTGCTCAAGATTGTGAAACTTTTTGCATATGTTTTTTCAAGTTGATGGGAGTGTTTGTTACTTTGTTATCATAAAATGGTTGAGTGTTTTCTTGTGTGGAGGAACTAGGTTCACCTATTGTAGGGAACTTAGGTTCAACTTTTGTTTCAGGGTGTAAGTAACCAAACATCTCAAGAGGTGGTATTGTAGGAAGATCTTGTTGTTTCATGGATGGATAAAAGGATGCATTAGCTTCAAGGTTGTCAAGACAATCAAGATTAGGACCCTATTCATGATGTCATGATCTTCTCCATTGATGTCAACATCATGAGGAGGACATTCAATAGGATTTGAGTGGGCATGAGTGAGTTCAATGTCATTAGTGTCATTTCCAACAACACAAATTGAAACATCCACTAAGGAATTTAATGACATCCAAAGCTTGTTAAAGCACATATTCATGATGCATATTTTTCAAATTCTAAATTATGCAACAATGTTGTAAATGTAATTTTGATTTTAAGCAATGCACAAGATGAATGCATGCATGCTAAATGCAATGAATTGAATGAAACAATAAGTCTACAAATTAAAATAGAAAAGTAAAACAACAAATAGAGAATTAGAAATAAATTGTAAATGCCAAAAAATGCAATGAAAATGTGCAATGGGACTGATTCGCCACAGGTGGCGAATCAGTCTAGGTACTATTTTTTTTTTAAATTTCAGAATCTTTGAATTGAATTTTATTCTTTTTATGTTTTTTGATGTAAATATGAGATGAAACTATAGAATTTTACTGATTTTCAATGAAATTAAATGCAATAATCTGAGCTAAATGAGTTTTTCACTAATGAAAATTTTGAAACCTTAGAATGTAAATTAACCAATTGAAAACCTAATGCAATATTAATGCAAGCTAAATATAGAATTTAAATGCACTCCAAATCAAAATTATGATGCTCTATATGCAACTTCACCATTTGAAATGAAATGAAAAAAGGGGGGCTCTCTTTCACTTCAAGGGTTTTGGACCTAAAAGGAGAGAGGCTATTTCCAACCTTTCACTCAAGAACAAACCCTTGAGATTTCAATGCAAAGGACATTGAAATCTTGTAAAGGGACTATTCTAGGGATTGAATGATGTATAATGTGGGGTTCGCCACCATGTGTAAACTTGGAAAAGATAATTAATTGGAAAACACAATGGGTCATGCAAAAAAATACTAAAAGACCTAAGAAGATTAATAAACTTTAATGGAAAGCTATGAAACTAAAAGTGTGCACCTAGAAAATTGAAGAAGGTAGAATGGAGGTCTGGATCTCTAAAAACTTTACTATTGAAGTTGATTGGGACTCAAACACCAGGTTGGGTGAATCAGTCCAATTTTTGGGAAAATGCACTGGAATATGTTTTAGCCAAAAGGGTATCCAAATATTTAAAAATATTTATTCTAAAGGTCTATACAGTGGGACTCATTCACCAATAGTGCCGAATCAGTCCACTTCTACTTTTTAAATTTTTTTGAAGTGGATTCTATGCCTCTCAGTCTACTCTACTCTTTTTGACTGATTTCCAGATCCAAAACTACAAAATACCAACTGTGGGTCTTCTCCAAGCTTCTCCAAGGCTTGATGAAAACTTTGACAACTTTTAAGGACTTGAAACATTTTCTCCAACTTTGCTTCTTGGAAAATCTACAACCTAGCTCTACAAATCACACAAAAGAAGAGGGAAAGATGTTGTGGGATTAGTGAATAGGGGTTTTCCTTGGTCAAACCCCTTGTTAGTAATTACACCTTGAAATGAAAGCAAATGTAGAAGGAGAATAATGAATGAACAAAAGAACAATGTTGTAACTCACCAATTCCTAGGAATGAGGTACTACAAACATGTAAGTAATGGTTCCAATGGATATAAAATTGGAATCTTACTTGATGTTGATAGATCTTGAATGAAGCACCTGCTTGAAACAAAAACCCTAAACCACAATTGTTAGCTCTAAAACAACAACATGCAAGCAATCTTTGAAATGATGATTGATGCTTGAAAGATGCTTTTGAATGCTTGATAATCTGCACTTAAAATGCCTTGAATGCTCTTGTGAATACTTAATGATCTATTGTGAACTCTTGAATACTTGTAAAATTTTCTAGGTATCAATATGACTAAAAGAACCTTGTATTTATACTTAATTATGCAAAAATTCATGAAATTATAACACTACAAGCCAACATCAGATCTAGGAGAATAAAATACCACTAGAAATTTGAATTTTGGTCACATAGGACTCATTCACTGAAGGTGGTGAATGAGTCCCATCTCACATAATGTATGGGACCAAAAATGAAAAGTGTCTAGAAATGTGTGAAACCTACATCAGGGCCAAAAAGACCTAGGTGAGACTCATTCACCCAAGGTGGTGAATGAGTCCGAGACACTAAATATGGGCCACACAAGCAAGGAACACTTGAATTATGATTGGTGTCAAGATTATCCTCGAAAAGATGCAAAAAATGAGGCTTGTGGATGCAAAATAGGGCCAATTAAAGCATAAGAAAGCCAAATTATTAATGACAAGTCTAGAGGAACGTGAAAGTGTGTTACCCCACTTTATAACACTCCAAATAAGGAAAGGATAATGTTGATTATGATTAAAATTATTTTTATTATGCTTAGTTTATTGATAAGACCCTAGAAAAGTGTGAAAGTGCATTACAACACTTCACAATACTTTTGCAAGGCACCATAAAATTTCATTAGTTCACAAGGGCCCAAGACCTAATGTGAATATGTTATCCACATTATATCATTAAGCAAAAATCTACAAAGAGGACCCAAATGAGTGCGAAAAATATTGGACCCTTTTTCTGACACTACATTTAGCCCCTACTTTAGTGAGAGTATGAACCTACTTCAAACTCACACTAAAGTAGAAAAACATGCATAAAGAGGGGTTCCTATTGGTTATTTTTCTTGAACCAAACTTAATCTTACCACATACCTATGAACTTTACAGAATTCAATTATCAGTAAGGGTAAGGATTGGCCAACACTTAAGGTTTTTAGGTCTTCCCTTCTTCACTTCAGGCTTTGTGAAACTCAGGAGGGAAATCCTAAATATTGTGTTTAATGATATTGATGTGTCTAGGTATCAAACATAGAATAAACAAATGATTCTCCTTAAATGTTTAATAGAGATAATACCCTAAAGATTTTCCTGACCTTCATGGTAGTGACTAAATTAAACAAGAGAAAATGTAATTCATAAGATTCACACATGCCTAGAAAGAGTTTTACAAGCAAGTTGATTGTATTTTTGTGATCATCTACTAAATTGGTTACCACAACTAGAGTATAATTACTTTGCTAAACTAGTGCCATATTATTGGAATGAAGTAAAACCAAATGCCCACATGTTTAGATAACAATTTTATATTTGATAATACCCAAAGCCTTGAAAATATTGCATTACAATATCCCCACTTATCGTTTTCATAATTCACTTCTTACTAGCATCCTCAAACACAATTTATTTCAAACCCACTGTTATATTCAAGAATTTACATACATTCATTGAAATGATAAGCAAGAATAGAACAACACATATATTAGAAACAAACAAAGACAAATAAGATAACTATTGATTATGTTATTCATAGTTTGTATAACTTGTATAGAGGAGCATAATATGTAGAAACTTTATACTATTTTTCTATACATATTGTCATTATCATTATTATAGAACCATATACATATCAATTGACTTAATCCCTAAAAAATATTACTAGAAAGTTAAGTATCCATTTTGTCTCTGTGTATAACCCCTTCAAAGAAAACTACCCACTAACCTCCTTTTGTAATCAGCCTTGAAATCCATTTTATAAGACAAGGGAGCAACAAGCATCAGGCTGAATTACACCTACATTTCACTTTGATTTCAAAATGAATTTCACCAGAATGTCAAAATATTCCCCATTCAGTTACAAGTAATCATTTGTAGAATAGAGGTAGGGAAAAAGAAAAACTCCAAAAACCATTAGTCAGAGAAAACCCACTAGTCATTAAAAAGTGTCACCATCACAACATCAAAAAGATGCAAGTTCACACTAAACTAGGAAATGCCACCATCAACATCGAAGGAACAAATAAACAAAGATCCACACCACAATGAGGTACCACAAATGCCCAAAAATTGAGCATCAACTCAAAAATGGAATGAGATGCTACTTTTCCTTGTTAGCATCAAAGTAAGTATGCTCACTCAGTTCTTATTGAAAGTGGAGTAGCCATCACCATATCATCCTCAGAATCGATCAAATCAGTCATGGCCATGAGATACTGGCTGTAACTTAAATGAGTTTCATCTCCACTATCAGAAGAATCATCCAATGCTTCAATGGGAGAGTGATGACATCCCATATAAGCCCGGTGATACTTATTTTTTCTCACAACTTCCCTCTTAGGCCTATCAATTTTCTTCTCCTTACCCTTGATCAATTCCTCCAAGATAATTTGTCTTCTCAAATGACAAGCATGCTTGAGAACACCCCGTGCAAAATTTTTGACAACTCTTGGTTTCTTCTTTGGAGTCATAAGGATTTTAGACATATCATGCTCACTCTAGGGAGAATCACCCTGAGACTCAAGAGGCTTGAGTCTCCCAGACCTTCGAATAGGGCTAATAGACACACTTACCTTACCCATTTCCTTGCTTAACAACTTATCAAATTTACTTAGAACAAAAACACCACCCAACTCAGAAATAACAAGCTCAAATTCACACTTACTCCCAAACTCTTAATTGTTAAAGTAAAGGATTTCACTTAATTATATTAATTAAGTCACCTTTATTCTACTCTTAAGATTTCACTTTAGTTGCATATTGTGACATTTAATAATTATATTAATTATTAAATGTCTAGCTATTAGGGTTACTTTTAAGGTTTTTCTTGATCTCCTTTTAAGGATTCATCTTTGTAAATAATCTATTCGATTGTTCTGATAATATATCTTCGATATTATAGAGCTTCAAACCGTCACTCACTTTTTGCTCTATACTCTTCCCTGTGACAGGTATCCCTTTGCATGTAGGTGTTCTTGGACTCTGAAGTTGGTTTTCACAACTTCTACATGGTATCAGAGCCGACCTGCTGTAGCCTATTCTTGTTTTGAATATTTTGGAGCTACGAGGGTTTGATCAGGCTTTCACTAGTTTTGGGTTGCTTTCTTGTGGATCCAGGCTTACTTCAATTTTTGGGTTCATTTTTGGCCCAAAAGGACCTTGCTGTTGGATTCATAGCACCCAAAAACCCCCATTTTCATATAAAGCAAGTCCATTTTGGCCATAGTCGATCGACAAGGAAATTTTTTTTTCCCTAGAGCTGTACGGCCCTAGGGCACGCCGTTCGAGGTCAAAAATTTACAAAAAACAAATTTTAAATTAATATTTTTAAGGTTTTTAACAAAAAAGGCCACTTCCCTTATACTTGGAAGCCGTCGTTTCCCTGCAGCCAAGTGGCCACCAGCAGAGGCAGCGACCACCAACAATAGCCGCCGGGCCGCCACCTTAGCCAGCCGACTGCCCAGCCACAACTAGCGCTCAGCCCGCCAACCACCCACCAACTGCCTGTCGGAGCTCTGCCAACATGTCGCTAGTGCACCACTAGTGCCCAGCCCACCACCGCTTAGCCTTTGGTCGTCTAGCGGACCAGGGGCCCATTTTTTTTAGCCCCCAGGGCTTGGTGAAGACCTCATGTGCCTTTTTGGAGCAGTTTCACTCAATCAGCTATAAAATGCTTATTTATTCTCCATTTTTTGAATGAAAATAAGCTTTGGAAAGCTGGCTTTGAGCCCGTTCTTGTGGTGCAGGCATTTTTTCAAAATTTTCAGCTTGGTTGCATTTTTTCGCAGTCAAAGTCAGATGTTTTTCCTGCACTTTGGGGGGTATAACTTGCTCATTTTTGCTCTATTTTGTGCAAATGATTAGGCATTGGAAAGGTGTTGCAAAGATATTTCCAAATATGCAGTCTATTTCATTAGAAAATTTACGACGTAAATTTTATTCAGCTTTGTGTGTTTTTACACTTTGCTCAAGTACTTGGA
>VDFB02159143.1:0-15882 GCA_007258455.2 Sequoia sempervirens | reverse complement strand
GTTTAAATAATTACATAAATAACTAAAAAAATTCACCTTAAAATGAATTTTGAATAAACCAGCTTTGTCAATTTGAGTTGTGGTGAAAATTTGATAATTTTCATAACACAAAACACTAATGATTTGAATTCATTAGATTTTACACCTTCCTTAAAAAAGAGTGGAAAATTTCACAGCCTAAAGAGTCTTGTGTAAGTATGCCATCTTGTACTAAGCAAGAGATATCTTTGTCACAAAATAACAAAACATCTCCAACTTTTTTTCAATAGAGTATCTTGTTGAGACTCCTCCATGATCATTTGATATCCCTTCCTCCAAGAACATGAAAGAAATTTTATTACAAGACTTCATTTTTTGCATATCATGGAATTCATAGTCATTCTACTAATGAATGTAAAGCTTTGAGTAGTAAAATCCAACATCTTAAGGAGTTTGGTGCTCTCTCTTATGTGGGGGAACCTAATTCCTCTAATCGACACTAATTTTCACTCTAGAATGTTCTCATCAATCATTTTGGCTCATCCTTGTCCTGCACTAAGTGGGGGCAAGGGGTTAGGTAGCCTTTTCCTTGTATGTCACCTGTCATTGCCTCTTTTGGCTATTTGATCACTTTTCATGTATATGTAAAAGAGAAAGCTTGGGATGTGGACAACATGCCTTAAGTTGGCTCACATGTGATGTACTGAGTTATGCACTTTTGGGGCAACTCTCTTTTCCTTTTCATGTTTTGGCTACTTTAAAGTAATTTCTCACAGTAAGGTGTTAGCAATTTCTTCAAAGTGGGGGCATACATTAGCATTCTTTTGGCATTATTTCATTTGCATTTTTCCTTTTCATGTTCCTTGATGCAATTTTCTTTCTTTATGCGATGTGTTTTCTCCTTGGTGGTGTCTTTGGGCTTGACTTCCTCTAAGAGCATGATATTTCCTTGTCCTCTCTTGGAAATAGTAGATACAATG
This sequence comes from Sequoia sempervirens, assembly GCA_007258455.2. Taxonomy (NCBI): domain Eukaryota; kingdom Viridiplantae; phylum Streptophyta; class Pinopsida; order Cupressales; family Cupressaceae; genus Sequoia; species Sequoia sempervirens. Next base: position 14,923 of record VDFB02159143.1, on the reverse strand, counting down.
TTCCCCAGGATGATACATTGCACTTGTCCTCTCTTGGAAATAAGATGAGACCTTTTTCACTTGTCCTCTCTTGGAAGCATTGGGTATGATGTTCCCCAAGACAAGACCTTATATTTATTCTCTCTTGGAGATGTTAAGCACGATGTTCCCTAAGATTAAGACCTCACATGAAATAAGAAAAATCCCTTTGAATATCCTTCTTTCTTATTATTTTTTTTTCCTTTTGTCCTTATTAAATTCATGGAGGTATGGATTTGATATGGACTTCCTAGGGCTCACCTAGTGAACAACAATCTTCTCTAGTCCTTGTGAGCATGCATTTTTGTACCTTATTAAAGTCATGGAGGTATGGGTTTGATATGGTCCCTTGGGGCTGACATGGTGAACAACTAGCTTCACTAGCCCTTGTGAGCATGCATTTTTTTACCTTATTAAAGTCATGGAGGTATGGATTTGATATGATCCCTTGGGGCTCACCTAGTAAACAACTAGCTTCACTATCCCTTGTGAGCATCAGTTTTGTTTGCATAGTGAATAGCATGTTCCACTTGTAAACCTTTTTGGAAAACATCCTAGACTTGGTCCACCATATTAAATGATCATTCGATGCTTGATCCATTGCATTTTTCCTTTTTATTTTTCTTTTCTCCTATTGTTGATGGTGTATGTTTTCAATCTAGTTATGGCTTAATATATCATCCAAAAGTGTGTTCTTTTGTGCCTATGTTGGTTTGTCGTAGGATATCAACCTTGGGGGATTGATCATCCCTCTTGATCATTGTCATCCTATCTTACCAACATTTGTTCATTTGAACCCCTCTTGATTGTCTGGTTGGCTACTTTAGTCTCAGTTTGAAGTAAGTTCATCCTCTCATTAAAGTGGGGGCTAAATGTAGTGTAGTAAAATGCATACCCTTGTTTTATTTCACACTTTTTTTGGATTGTCTTGCTTTATTTATGCTTATTTATGGCTTAATTGGTCCTATTTTGAACACACAAGCCCTATGAATTATATCTTTTTTATGGAAAATCCTAAAACATATTAAGTGATAAATGATAATTTAATGTTTCTATTTGTGTGTCCCTAATTTTTGGATTGGGACTAAAACACAACCTAGGGGATCTTTGTCCCCCAAAGATCTTGGGATCTGGATTTCAAATGCATCTTAAATGCGCTACTTTATTAGTGTCTATACCCCGAAATTTGAGCCTTGGGACTAAGATTCCATCTAGGGCGTATTAGTCCTTCATAGCACTTTTTGATAGCATTTTTACATTTCCACAATCCTCATTACATTTCCATACTTCAAAATTACACATAACCTAACTTGGTGTAGCTTAATTTTGTCATTTGTACTCCTTGTTTGGCTTGCGTTACTAGGTTTTGTGAGTCAAATGTTAAAGTGTTTTTCCAACTATTTGCTTGGTGGTGAACCCCTAAAATATTAAAGAACCCCCTCCTAGGTCCTCCTTGTTGAGAATTGACTCACCTTGTGAGGTTGATAGTCCATCCAATTAGGACTCCTAGGACATTATTGAATGAATTGAGGAGAATAGTGGTGTTCTATGACCTAGAACAAAAATCACCCATTTTCCTATTGTTCAACACCATAGTAGAACAATTGAATTGGATTATTAAGTGGGAAGTTGTTAAGTCATCCTTAGTCAATATGCCTACATCAATAAAGGTTTTGTTTTCTTTTGAGTGCATTATTGGGTGATGTTTATCTGTTTGAGGTTGTGAGTTATTTCCTTGTTGCTATGCATGTTTTGATATGTGGAACATACGAGGAATGTGTATGCAATATACACATGCATTATGATGATAGACTATATGCATGAAGGAAGGCATACATGATGGTACATATGCAGACATATCTATGCACACTCATGCACACATTTCTTATGTGCATGGAACTATCTAATGGCTCTCATGGCATGTATATGTATATGTATAGACATATTTCTTATAGGCTCTTATCAATATCATAGTAATTGTGTATGATTTTGAACTATGAATCAAATTTGTATATATATATACATATATATATATATATATATATAACATACATAAATACATTTATCCATATGTATATATGTATCCATATACATGTATGGTGGAAAATGGACATGCCCATATGAATGTATCGATACATGTATACATATGCATATAGGTCATAGAGGCATATATATAAATATATATGTATGTATACATAACCAATATATTAGTACATGACAATGTGATTGCTATCTTGGCATATACATTTGTATATCAATTATATATGCATGTTTTATTGACATGTGGTAAATATGGATACATACTAACATATACATATATGTGTGTGTGTGTGTGCTAATATATATATATATATATATATATATATATATATATAAGTATATATGCATATATGTTTTATATATATAGATATATATATGATATTTTCTTTGAGATCGACTATCTAAACCAATGATTATTAGCTGATTTATAATTAAATCAAAGGTCAACTATGAGATAGTAGTGACTATATTCTTTAGCTACGTTATACTCCTGTTGTCTACGAAAGAAGAGTTTATAATCTGCAAATATTGAGAAATCATTAAGTTGATGAATGATGATGGAATAAGTCGACACCTTTTGTGGAGAGCCATGGACTTAGTAAACTTTGTATACTATGTTTTTGAGCATTGACCAACATTTGTAAAGGTGTGGAAACTAGTCGATGACTTTTTCAAATTGATTTATTATGTGAATTGACTCACACCAAGACTAATTTGATACAAGCTTGGTGTCACATACTTGATATTGATTGTTTCTAATAAGAAGGAAATCATGCCATCTTTGAGAATGAATAATGATGCTTTGGTGCCACCTTTGAATCTGTTAGGTCTCAAAAATTCAATTTTTGAACCTTAAGATGGTGCTAGTCTCTTAATATGTTTTTGGCTAATGAACGGGGTGAATATGATTGATCACTTCCTACTCTTTAGCCTCTGCTAAACCTATCCAGTTGTACCTAAGTGAGAAGGAAAATTTGAAGGATTGATATGATATTTAACTTAGGAATTTTTCTCATAATGGCATATGGGGGTGAATTAGATGCAAGGCTATTGACTAGTTCCTATTGTAAATGTTTTCAAGAATCAAATGTATGAATAAATTTTGTATAAAGTTGTTCTAAATCTAGTCACTACCTATTATATTAGGTGACTGAAGTTGAGAGGTGGATTATGATGATGGTAATAGATATGTGATAGATAGATCTATTCCTCAGCTTAACTCTAACTTGTTGGGCACTTGGAATGTTTGCACCTTGTACAAATGTGTAGGTTAGTCAGCTAATATACTCTTCTTTATAAATCCCAGTGGCATTCTCCCAAATTATTGTGATATCATGAAAGGATTTTTTAATTCTTAGCCTAAGGGAAACCAATCAAAATAACCAATTTAAAATTATTTTAATCATTGGAAGTAAAAAATTAAAACAAATTAATTCAAAGGATTTTTAATTCACTCCAACTAGAACCTAATTAAAATAACCACATAGCAACAACAAATGTCTCCTGAATTTTTTTATAAATTTGAATAACTTAAAAGAACCACTTTGGAAACAGCACAAAAACATATAAGCATGTAAATTAACACAAGAGTTGAACACTGAAAGTACATCACTGATTATGAATAGTCTTCTCCATTATATTGCTTTAAAATATGTACATTAATTGGAGCAATTTTTGAAATATGGAAATGGATGGATGGAATATGCTATAATGTAACCTACTATTACTACTGATAATGATGATAAAGATAATGATTCAAAATTGGGCCTTGGTTTCTCTTTTTATATGGGAAGAAATAAGCTACAGTCTGATTCACAAAGAACTACATCATTTGATAACTAAACAAGATTAACATAAGCATAAAAATTTAATGATTTTTCAGTGGATGCACCACAATCCATTAGTCTCCAACAAGCGCTCGTGATCACCAAAGACCTGTTCAAGGCTCATTCTCCATGATAATGCACCCACGACTACAAAATTTCATTATCCTATCATCCCTTATTTGACTCATGCAATGAACAAACTGATCTTCGACACATGTTTAATATATCCTATCTTTGCATAAGTGTCAACGTTGTTTGTGATATCCTTCATCACATATTCAAATACTTGTCCTAGATGCACATGTTTTGGTTTTAGTATTTCATATTCATTGTTAATTTCATCTAGTTCCATTAGAAAATACTGAGTTACTGTTAATGTAATTAATATTTAATTACACTTGCATAACTTTACTTAGGTAATATGTTAATTCCTAGGTTTATTACTATCATCCTTATCTTGTTGAGCTATCTTGTTGCTCAACATAAGATTAGGGCTATGCATACTTTAATTTTATAAAGAAAATCATTCTCATGTAATTAAGAATTCCTAAATAATATTATTTGCACATCTTTTTGCAAAGCTCTTGCTTTTCCTATTTTTCTCTTTTGTGGAAGGCTTTTTTGGTTTACATTTTAGATCTTGGTTTCTAACATGGTATCAGAGCCTTGATTTGCAACCCCTTCTCAGATTTTTGAGAAAATCATTAAAGAGCTCATTCAGGATTCCTCGAGGGTATCATGCCTTGAGTTCATTTATGAGGTGTTTTGGATCAGATTGAGCTTCACCATTGGATTCAGAGCGCTAGAAAAAGTCAGGATTGGCTTTTGTTTTGTAGATTCTAGCCATTATTTGCTAGATCCATGAGGATTTCAAGTTGGAAGATTTTTTGCAAGCTCTAGAGGTAGCCAATTTTTTGGAGCAGTTTGAGTACAAATGGAGGTCATCATCACATTCACAATGGCCAAAAACCCTAAAAATGACTTTCGTTTCATCGATTTTGGTGAAGTTGGTCCAGAAGGGGAAAAAAATTCCTAGGGGGGCATACAACCTCCCCAGCATGCATTTTGAGGCTCAAAAATCCAAAACAATATTAAAAAATGTGTTTTTCTGGGCTTTCATGTAGATGCTTCCCAATGTTGAAGAAACCCACCACTCTGTGAGAGGCCAACGGGTGACCACCGTGGCCAATCGGCCCCCGCCACCACCACCGGGCCTCCCCCACCGTTGCCTCCCTCATAGCCCCCGGCAGTTCTTCATTTCTTTTGTTGGTCCTATGGTGGACCAGAGCTCGCCTCCACCACCGCCGCTTTGCTTTGTCTAGTCAGGTCATATAGCGCAGCGCCCAGCCCTTTTGGTCAATTCCCCATCGCCCGGCCGGGTCATATTGAGAACCGTGGGCTCTACCCTATCCCCCAAATTCGCCAGCCTCGACCGCACACAGGACTATACACTTTTATTCCATAGTTTATTGGCCTCTGAGCACTTCTTCTTTTCACTCAACCGGTGTACTTTTTACCGCACGTGATGTTCATTTTTTGCAAACGAGATACCGTAAAAAGCTAATTATGATTCCAATCCAATGGTAAAGTTTATCTTACCATATTTTTCTTCAGTTTTATTTTGCAGTTCCTTGAACTCAGATGAAGTTTTTTTTCTTTGAAGGGCATATCTTTTGACTCGGTGATCCTTTTTTCATCATTCTTGCGGTGTTGGAAAGTTGGTTAAATGTCCTCTACATAGATCTGAGGTCTATTTTTATGCATTTTTTCATTCTCTCCTTTTACAATCATTGGGTTATTGTAATAAATGAAATGAGATAAAGTTCCAACAGGGGGGTTTCTTGCATAATAATTTGATTAGAGTGTGCATACACATTGATCTCCATCTTGTTTTGATGGAAACTTGCATGGGTTATCTAGTTTCTTAGTTTCTTTTGGCCACATTTTTGTTGTAGCTTGACACATATTAGATTCATATTGGTTCACACTCTAGATTGAGAGTTTATGTTTCTTGATCCGCATTGGTTCAGATCCTTCTTAGTTTGAGGGCCATGTTTTTATGGTTAATGTTCCAGAGTCTTTATGGTACTCCTTCCCATGGAAGAGTTTTAGTCTCATTTTGGCATCAGCATCGAGATACATAGTTTCCAGATTTTGTCACCATTTCATATACTGTTGCTTCACAGATTCCAAGGTTGTTCCAGTTTGTGAGTTTTCTAGTGTTATGTGGCATCGGGTCTGTTGTCACATTATTATGATTCCACTTTGGTTTCTTGTAGAAAGAAGTATCTTCCACTTCTCTTTGGATTGCGGTTCTAGTGTTACTCCATAGTGTTCTTCCAGTGCTTCTTTGCACCAGTCATCTCATTGTAGGGGGGTTTTGTCCCACTGGGTTTTCCTTCTCTACCTCATTATTGCACTTGTACTTAGGTACCTGATCAAGCCTTGTTGTTGGGATCCATTCATACTTTCTTGCATTCATCTTATTTTTAGGTGCATTCTTTTTTAGTCTCCCTAAGTTTCACTTATGGGTGGGTGTTAGTGTAATTAATATTTAATTACACTTGCATAACTTAGGCAATATTTTAATTCCTAGGTTTATTATTCTCATCCTTATTTTGTTGAGCTATCTTGTTGCTCAAGATAAGATTAGGGTTATGCATAATTTTCTTTTATAAATAAAATCATTCTCATGTAATTAAGAATTCCTGAATAATATTATTTGCACATCTTTTTGTAAAGCTCTTGCTTTTTTTGTTTTTCTCTTCTGTGGAAGGTTTTTCTTGTTTGCATTTCAGATCTTGGTTTCTAATAGTTATCTCATCCTTCCATGCATCTTGGTCTTTGGATATCTATAGTTAAAACCATGGGAGCTATAGCTATCACAATAGGAGCATCAATTCCTAGGACTTGACCAGCTGAATAGTAGGTTTACTGGTAGTATTCCTCAAATGAGTCCATAGGAAGTGATGGTTTCTCATCACTAGAGAATCTTTTAAGTTGTTTTCTTGGGCGCTTTGGTCTATGCAGAGGCAGTTTCCATCTCTTATAACTTGCATCCATGGTCTGATACTCTTCTAGCAAGTCTCTTATACTCAAATTTGTCTTCATTGATGTGTCTAATTAAAAAACCATGCAAATATAGTCTAGTGTTATGATAATAAATTGTGATCCATCATGGGAATGTATTGCCCTCATTTTAGGGTTGTAGTTTCTAGCCAATGCCTTCATCAATTCTACATTGACAAACACATTAGGCATGAATTTTTTTTCCAAATTCATGTTTCAAGGATTAGAGATAGGTCTGTATCTATATTTCTTCATGTATTGATATATAAATAAATCATATCCCCTCTATGGAGTCCACACATCTCCAATATTTTTGTGTTTGTCTTCTAACTTTCATAGAAAGGATTTAATTGAGTTATTCTAGATTTTAGGCCAAACCTGGGACATTGATCCATTAAATCTTGGTTTAATGGTCTAGCCTCTATTTTCTTCCTCTTTTCTTTTGTTTTTCTAGGGTTTTATTATCTCTAACCCTACTTGCATAATACTTCAAGAAAATTTTATAGAACACTTTGAGTTGAGGCAAGAACACTTACTTGAACCAAGGTCATGATTTTTGAGCTAATTTTTGTCATCCAACTTTGCCTCCTCAATATTCAACAACAATTTGCAATGATTTTGATCTCTTATTAGTTAGATATATCAATATTTGGCATGATTGAATTGATTTTGGTTCATAAATGAACCTCACACCACCTTTCTAATCACTTGTAGTATTAATGGAATTTCTCTCCTCGATGTCTTTATTAGTCATGTCAACTAGGTAAGAAATCATTACATCATGTGGAGGAGACCCTGAAAAGATGTCATTTCTTTATTCGATATGTCTTTGATAGATTTTCAAAAATGTCAAAGAGACAATTGAGTTTTCTCTTTGATCCCACTAAGGGCTGAATTTTTTTAGCCCCCTAGGGGCTTGCAGGCCTTATTGGGCCTTCTGGAGCAATTTTCACTAAATCGGGTGTATTTTTTACGTACGATGTTCATTTTTCGCAAATGAGATACCATAAAAAGCTAATTATGATTCCAATCCAATGGTGAATTTTATTTTACCATATTTTTCTTCAGTTTTATTTTGCAGTTCCTTGAACTCAGATGAAGTTTTTTTCCTTCGAAGGGCATATCTTTTGACTCAGTGATCCTTTTTTCATCATTCTTGCGGCATTGGAAAGTCGGTTATGTCCCCTACAAAGATCTCAGGTCTATTTTTATGCATTTTTTCATTCTCTCCTTTTAGAATCATTGGGTTGTTGTAATAAATGAAATGAGATAAAGTTCCATCAGGGGGGTTTCTTGCATAATAATTTGATTAGAGTGTGCATGCACATTGATCTCCATCTTGTTTTGATGGAAACTTGCATGGGTTATCTGGTTTCTTAGTTTCTTTTGGCCACATTTTTGCTATAGCTTGACACATATCAGATTCATATCGGTTCACACTTTAGATTAAGAGTTTATGTTTCTTGATCCGCATTGGTTCAGATCCTTCTCAGTTTGAGGGCCATGTTTTTATGGTTAATGTTCCAAAGTCTTTATGGTACTCCTTCCCATGGAAGAGTTTTAGTCTCATTTTGGCATTAGCATCAAGATACACAGTTTCTAGATTTTGTCACCATTTCATGTACTGTTGCTTCACAAATTCCAGGATTGTTCCAGTTTATGAGTTTTCTAGTGTTTCATGGCATCGGGTCTGTTGTCGCATTATTATGATTCCACTTTGGTTTCTTGTAGAGAGAAGTATCTTTCCTTTCTTTTTAGATTGTGGTTCCAATGTTACTCCACAGTGTTCTTCCAGTGCTTCTTTGCAGCATTCATCTCATTGTAGGGGGGTTTTGTCCCACTGGGTTTTCCTTCTCTACCTCATTATTGCATTTGTACTTAGGTACCTGATCAAGCCTTGTTGTTAGGACCCATTCATGCTTTCTTGCGATCATCTTAGTTTTAGGTGCATTCTTTTTTAGTCTCCCTAAGTTTCACTTATTGGGGGGGTGTTAGAGTAATTAATATTTAATTACACTTGCATAACTTAGGTAATATTTTAATTCCTAGGTTTATTATTCTCATCCTTATTTTGTTGAGCTATCTTGTTGCTCAAGATAAGATTAGGGTTATGCATAATTTTCTTTTATAAATCAGATCATTCTCATGTAATTAAGAATTTTTGAATAATATTATATGCACATCTTTTTGTAAAGCTCTTGCTTTTTATGTTTTTCTCTTATGTGGAAGGATTTTCTCATTTGCATTTCAGATCTTGGTTTCTAATAGTTATCTCATCCTTCCATGCATCCTGGTCTTTGGATATCTATAGTTAAAACCATGGGAGCTATAGCTATCGCAACAGGAGCATCAATTCCTACAACTTGACTAGCTGAATAGTAGGTTTACTGGTAGTATTCCTCAAATGAGTCCATAGGAAGTGATGGTTTCCCATCACTAGAGAATCTTTTAATTTGTTTTCTTGGGCCCTTTGGTCTATGCAGAGGCAGTTTCCATCTCTTATAACTTGCATCCATGGTCCGATACTCTTCTAGCAAGTCTCTTATACTCAAATTTGTCTTCATGGATGTGTCTAATTGAAAAACCATGCAAATATAGTCCTGTGTTATGATAATAAATTGTGATCCATCATGGGAATGGATTGACCTCATTTTAGGGTTGTAGTTTCTAGCCAATGCCCTCATCAATTCTACATTGACAAACACATTAGGCATGAATTTTTTTTCCAAATTCATGTTTCAAGGATTAGAGACAGGTTTGTATCTATATTTATTCAACAACAATTTGCAATGATTTTGATCTCTTAGTAGTTAGATATATCAATATTTGGCATGCTTGAACCAATTTTGGTTCATAAATGAACCTCACACCACCTTTCTAATCACTTGTAGTATTAATGGAATTTCTCTCCTCGATGTCTTTATTAGTCATGTCAACTAGGTAAGAAATCATTACATCATGTGGAGGAGACCCTGAAAAGATGTCATTTTCTTTATTGGATATGTCTTTGATAGATTTTCAAAAATGTCAAAGAGACAATTGAGTTTTCTCTTTGATCCCACCAAGTCTCTTTGATGGCTGCACCTCAAGCTTTGCAATTTTGACATTTGAATGTCGATGAGACCGGTGAAAATTTCTCTCTGATAAGCTTACGTCTCCTCAACATACCCATGTTCTTATTTTCAATAGTATTTCCTTGAATAACATCTTTTGTGTCTTTATAATATTGAAGAGACGTGGTTATCTCCCTTCAATGTCATATGGTCTCATCAACAATACATACTTCAATCTATGTTCCCATTGTTAGAAAGTTGAAGAGACGTTTCTCAATTCCCATTTGATTTCTTTGTGTCTCTTCGACAATATTGTTCTTACTTGTTCCTGTGGTGTCGAAGAGACTTCTTCATTTATCATTCTGACAAACTGATGTCTCATCAACGTTGCCATTGTACTCACCCGATCATGTTCTACCAATGATTCACTATTTATTTTATAGTAATCTCTCAATGTCCAAGAGATATTTTTCTAGTTCCTGAATGCAGGATGATCATGTATTCTTTGAGTATTGGCATTGCTACATTTTTTCGAAGAGACATATCAACTTTTCACTCTAAAACATCTTGATCTCTTCAATGTGTTACTCTTTAGAAAGTCAGGGAAACATTTGAATAAGTCACTTTGAGGCACAAGGGTCTCATCGATATTTACAACAACTTTTTAGTAGTCTTGTTGAGGAGACAATGGTGCAACTTTCTTTGATATGGCATTGTCTTGGTGACATACCATGTATTTCTGAGGAAGCTCTTGAAGAAGGGGAATTATTTCAAAGTGACAATTAGATGCTTCATTTTATGAGCTATGTACACTAGGAAATTTAATTTTTAACATAAAATATAGTAAAAAATAAGGGTGATGGGGCTTGTGATGGAAATGGAATGATAAACAAAAATGGAGGCACTAAAAAACCAAGGTGGATTTTTTAGCTCTAAGAGTGGCTCCAACTAGGGATGAATGATCGTTAGGTCATTGCGAGAATCCAAAAATGATCTCTAGGGGGAAGACCATGGGTGAATGTGATTAAATGGGATGGGAAGGGGGGATTGGGAACCTAAACTACAATGCATGGAAAATTATATTTTTGAGAAAAGAAGTGTTTCAAGAATTTTCCATGAACTGGCAATTCTTAATCTTCTCCTGACATGTTTTGAAAGATTATAAGAATCTTCACCACCTTTCCCCATAACAAAAAATGGTCCTCTCCAAAAATCTTCAAAATTCCCATATTTTTCTTTGTGTTGGCATCTTCAAACTTCCCATAATAAAACCATGTCATTCACCTCAAGCTTTCTATCTTTATCTCTTTTTTCAAAAAATTATTTTATTCGTTCTTGCATTTTTGTGTTACACTCCTAGGCCAAGCTTCTAATCTTAGCTAGTTCTACCAACTACTCCATTATATCCTCCATAGGCTCAGGGATGTCTAAATCTTCCTAGACCATAAAATTATATACTAGTAAAAGGTTTTGCATGGGAATCCTTGCATGTGTCCCATAAACCAACTCAAAAGGTGATTTTCTAGTTGAATTCTTCATTGTGATTCTATCTACCTAGACCACCAGCCTCAATTTGGAGTCTTAAGGATTTTTAATTTTTTCTAGCATTCTTCTAATTATCTTTAGGATACTCTTGTTGCTTGACTCAACATTCCCATTTTGTTTTGGATGATATGGGCATCCATATGAAATTATTATTCCATACATGTCTCATAGAATTCTTTAAACTCTTCTACTCTAAAGCACATACCATTGTATGTGACTATCCTTATAGGTGTTCCAAATATAGTGATTATTTTATCCATCAAAAAGTTTATCACAACCTTAATATTGGCTTGTTTTGTAAAGATGTATTCTATCCATTTTGTAAAATAATCAGTTCCCACCAAAATCCATTTATGACCCCAACTAGACATTTTGGGTATTTCTCCAATGAAGTCAATCCCCCAATGATGAAATGGAGCTTTGACTTGCATTGGTCTAAGTGGCAATGCTCCTTGATACTTCATCTTCCCAAAAACTATTAACAATCTTCACACTTTCATACATAACCAAAAGAGTCATTGAAAACTCTGTAGTATCTAGCTCTTAAGATCTTGTGGGCATTGGTCTTGGCCAAAAAAATATCTTGCACATACTCCCTTAAGATCTTGTGGGAGTGGGTAATTTTCTTTAAGGGAGGAGACATTCGAATTTCAAAAATATACACACAACCTTATGTCTCCATTCTTCTTTTTGACAAGCACCAAGTTGGAAACCTGAGTAGAATGTCTGATGGGTTTGATGATACCTCCTTCTCTAAGTTTCATAAGTTCTTCATGCATCTTGGGTTCTAGGGTAGGATTTATTGGTCTTTGTTTCTTTCTGAAAGGTTTTACATTAGGCTTTAGTGAAATTTCATGTTGAAATAGATCTTCTTTGTATGCCTTAAGGTCATCATATGACCATGCAAAAACATGATTGTATTACATCAACAATGTGATCAACATATTTCTAATCATAGGGATTATCTTCTTTCCAATGTACAACTTTTTTGGTGCCAATTCAGTCCCAAGATTAATCTCTTCAATATCCTCCCTCCTCACTAGTGTTTTCTTCATAATTGCTTGGTTATTCCCATCGAACAGCCTTTCTAATGCAACTAATCCTTTAGGGATCTTGTTTGTTTTGAGATGCACTACTTCTTGGCCAAACACAATTTATTTTCCATCCACTTCTTCATAAAATGTCTTGAAGTCAATCTCTTGGACCTCATGTTGATCAATACAGTGTAAGAAGTTGATCAAATTTGTGTCATCATTGAAGCCCTACCAATTGTAAATATTGTCAAGAGTTGTAGGTCTAGTTTTGAGTTCCACCTATAAGATTCCTATTAAGGTGATTTCATCCCTTTTCAAGGCCACATTTTCCAAGAAGTCATCCATTAAGATTTTTGATCTATCCACCCATTCAATGGAGAAGGCATCAAAGAGTTATATAGTATCCCACACTAAATTTTTATATTGCTTCAATCTCTTGTTTTTTGTAGAATACTTTTCCATCACTTGTGAAACAACCAAATCTAAACCCCCAAAAATGGTTAACACTTTGATCCCATGCTTTGTGGAGATGTTTAGATCTAACAACAATGCCTCATATTCTGCTATGTTTTTTGTGCATTCAAATGTAAAAAAAAAATGAGTATTTAAATTTTGTGCCATTTGGTGAAATAAAAAAAATTCAGCTCCATTACCCTCTTTACTACATGATCCATCAAAGTACATCCGTTGTATGCCATGTTCATTTTTAGAGACATCCCTAGCAATTAGATCTATATTTGGAAATTTAGGGTTTGAATGTTCAACTCTAAAACTTCCAAGGTCCACTTCACAAAACCAATTCATTTGATTAGGGTCAAAGAGTTCAATGAGTTGTTCTAATCTAGGTTCTATGTACAACTTTACTTACCTTCCATTCATAGGTATTGTGGCATAAGATAAATCTAGCTATACATTTCCACCTACTACTATAGTCCATTACAGAGATAATAACATTCCATAGAAAGGGGGAGTGTCCACCATAGTGATGTATGTTCTATATGTTTCCTCAAGGTATGATGCCAATTTCAATTCTACATCCCATATCACTATAACTAATGGGACTAATCTATTATTCATGGCATAGCTCTTGTTATAGGTAGTGTTCACCCACAAACCCAATTCCTTCATGATAGCCAAAGGCATGATATTGATCACTGCCCCTGATTCAATCATGTAATTTTTTACCAACTTGTTATTGATCACCAATGTGGTGTAAAATGGATCCACTTGGGAAGGGTTTTTTGTAAGGGTGTCTCCCAAATAGACCTCTGGTATCTTTATAGCTTCCTACTCAATTACATTGATCTCTTTGTTTTTATCTTGTTGCTTATGAGATGTGTTGGAAATAATGAGGGTTGTATCTTTGTACTCATCAATTTTCATCAACTCCATCAAGGGTACCATCATCTTCATCTGAGTTAGTGCTTGAGAAATATTAAATGAAGGGGAAATCATCCCTTATTCAACCTTCTCTATTTTAGTAGCCCTTTTTCCTTCAATTTGATCTTTGTTATTATTTAGTGTTTTATCATATTTAGTGTTTGTAGTCTCCTTTTGAACAATATTATGAGGCCTCTTTGCTTCACCCTTCTTTAGATCGGATGAGACATTCCGCTTATTCTTCTGCTCCTTTATAAACAGGCCTTTAGCTATTCCCTATTCTACATCTATAGTTCTACTTCTTAGGTTATATTTATTTCCTTTTGCTTTAGCAACAACTTTTTCTATGATGGCCCTTTTCTTCTCTTTAGTTGGTGTTCTCAACTGAAACTATGGTGTTGTATCGTAAGTGTAGGCTACTTCTCTTGTATTTTCTTCTAAGTAAGAGAACACTTCTTGCTCCATATTAACATTTTATTTTTTATTGCTGACATCATATTCATACCCATCCTAAGAGGATGAGTATCCCTCATTGGTTTGATGGGACAACCACCTCAACATGTTCATAGTGTGGGCATCTCTATCTTGTTCTCATGACCACTCATCTTCCTAGCAAGTTTGAGCCACTACACAATGTTCTAGGGAATTGAGTCTGTGACATGGTGGACACCATGGTGTTGTATCCACTACATGTGCACCATGCTTCTTCAAATGATCCAATGTACGATGTTGCATGCTAAATGAGCAAAACAACTAAGAAATATGAAAAACAAAATATCAAGGACACCTCAAGATTAGCCAAAAGAGTGACAAAACACTAAGGAAAGTAGATAGCACAAGACAAATAGTTTTACCTTCCTTTGCTGTTGATACTCCTTTGATTGGCCCTTGCTTAAGATGGGATGTGTGCTCCTTGATGGCTCTATTGAAGATCTTTACTATGTGCTTGGAAGCAAAT